>JAYKQN010000005.1:18320000-18582500 GCA_036785175.1 Eupleurogrammus muticus | reverse complement strand
AATATAATGGGAGCACAGCTTAACAGTGTATACGCGTAATTATTCATCTGCGCCTTTTAGAAAAATATAAATTGCATTCATAAACAGTGATCGCATATCGCCTTGTATTCGTATGTGTTCTGTGTCATTTCATGGATGTTATCCGTATAAATTGCTTGGGGTCACTGTGTGGAATGTTGAATATAGGAATAGGAATATAATTGAGCGCCCCGATTAGCGGATCTATTTATCCGCCATAAGCTGCGGTAAATACAGGGCCGCTCCCCGCGCGCAACCTTCGGCGTCCACTAACAGACAGCCCGTCCAATTAAAAGTGGCCATCGATTATAGATAGCTGCCTCCTGGCATATGAGGGAGACAATGTTGGATGCTGTGCCACTGCCAATACAGGCCACAGTTAGCCGCGCACTAACCAGAGCTGACACCAGCATATTAGATCTGGACTGGGTTAATTCACCTGCAGTTGGCCCCTGTGTTGGCTCCATAGCGCGCTGGTTTACCTGCCCAGTCTAAATGCTGATCATTAAGTTGCTTCCAGCAGCCATGATTGGTGCAGAGGGGCTCATATCATTGATTAAAAGGGAAGGCTGATATCGCAGTTATTTCAGCTCCTTCCTCGCTCCCCAGCGGTCAGGCTTGAGAGGGCAAATGTAAGACACATTTCAGATCAAATCGACGATATATATATATATATATATATATATATATATATATATATATATATATATATATATATATATATATAGTTTGGGTATTTTTAAAAGCAGTTTCCGACACAGAAATCTTGCCTTCTCTGATTGAATTATAAATACAAATAAAAAAAATAGATTCGGTGTGAAAATGACAACATTAATTCGTATGTCTGTGTGGAAATAGGCCCCTAGCGCAGAGTTGTCCCTTATTATTGTGTGTGTGTGTGTGTGTGTGTGTGTGTGTGTATGGTGGGGGGGATTCCTCTGAACCTAATTCCAGTTTTTTCCTCTCCTATTTTCCAGCAAGCTGCTTTTCCATTAACTTTGGGAAAACACGGTGGCAGGTCTATTTAAAAAAAAAAATAAATAAAAAAATCCATGCTCCACCCTTCCCATAAGCGCTTCAGCTGAGGAAAATAAGAAATTAAGAGCAGGGCCCGTTCCATCATCAGCCCCCCCACCCCTAAACACCGGCATCCTCCGGGGGGGCGGGACAGGGGAGCTTTACCTTAGCATATGTTAACTATTACAAGATGTCTGGAACACAACGAAATGTCGAGTAATTGACATAAAATATGACAAAGTGTTTGAGTCTTTCTGAGGAAAGCGTCGCGTATTACGGCGTATCAGCTCCGTAATGTGACTGATTAATGGAAGATCGGCCTCGCACTCACTCAGCTGATTCTGTGAAAAATGAGTTTTGTGTTGTCATTCCGACAAGCCGGCAACCACGGCCGGAAAAGACTATTAGCCGGAATCATTATCAATAGCCATATTTTCAAACTCTATTATGGCAATCAGGCTGGAATTTATTCAATAGATTTAGTTCATTTGGTTGTAATTGATAAATAATCAAAATTTATCAATGTACTTGCACACATTTCACTAACAATCAGGGAAAACTGCCCCATTTACCAGCTGACTTGGTCCAAATTAGAGCTAAATTGATGATCAATTAATCAGAGGGAGAGAAAGAGAGAGAGAGAGAGAGAGAGAGAGAGAGAGAGAGGAGAGGGGGAGACTTTCTCTTCACATTGTTCCTATCATCACACAGCAGCAGCAGCAGCACATTTTTAGGATGTGCTTTTATGTGCACATGTCTCCTTTTATAGGCTGCATACAGACTACAGGCGTGTGTTTTTATGCGCGTGTCTCAGAGTGAGTGAGTCACACACTCCAAGTATCAGGTAGATCAGCAAGGTCAAAGAGACTGATCCCATTTATTCTTTAATTTGCTGAGGCATTAAATTGCACGATGTGGCTTTGCTGCAGTTTGATAATTACCAGCACATGTTTCTAATTTCAAGCTACTCAGGGACACTACTGACCCAAGTCCTCCCCTTTTATCCGCTGTTTTAGGTGCGTCGGGCCCGTGTGTGCGTGAACATATGTATGTGTTTGCCACGGGAATAATTAGAAGTTATTCTCACCATCTACAGCTATTAAAACGCGGATAAAGTGACGTCTATCTCAACTATACGCTCAACACCAAAGCTTTTGTGCGCCGAACAAAATCAGTTATTTGCGTTAAACATCGGTGCGGGAGTCGCAAACCGGTGAGAAAGCGGAGTTGTGTTTTTTCGGGAGCTTGCGCAGTGCGTCTGAGGCGCACTGGCACCTGTAATGTAAGGAACTCATTACCTTCAATGATGCATTACAGCTTCCTAATGACGGAGCCACGGTAATGGACCTAACTAATGACCGGACTTAAGAAAGAACATATTCTAATAGCTGGAGCAGAACTGGAGGGAAAGTCAGGGTGTCAGGGAGGAGGAGGAATTAGACGCGTAGACAGCCGGAGTCGCCTGAATGACGGAGGTCAGGATGTAAATACAATAGATTACGCTATGCTTAATGCGATAATCTCGTTAGTCAAATAGTTTTTGTTTTTACGTGTGATTAAATTAGGAAGGGATTAATTGAACAATTTAGAGTATTTACGCTTAGAAATTAAATTAACACCCATGGTGTGTGTGTGTGTGGGGGGGGGGGGGTGTACATTCAAAGTGACGCTGCTTTACGCACGCGGCCAGACAGTGAGGAGAGATGAAAACATGATCGAGTGGAATCAAGCTTTTATCAGAATTGCGTCGCACACCTCGGTGGATGCTCTCGGGCCAATAAGCTGTCAAAGCAGATTTCACAGAAGATTTGTTTTGCTGTTGGCCCTTACACCTTGTGTTTCCAACATGTCCACGTTTGAGGAAGAGAGAAAAACAGCCTTGATTTTCAGATTGATCGCTGTGCTTTTTTTTCCCCCTATGGCAAATTTTTTTATTTTCTATTTTTAAATATGTTTTATAAATTTGAACGGATGCAGAGGAAATGATACTTCACATCATTCACAATATTACATGGCGATTTGGGGCGTTTTAATAACAGTTTCCACACCTTAAGTTCCAGTGTAAAATATCTAATTCCGAGTATGTTTGGGGATTTAATTCCTACCCTGATGACACATGCATATTGGCTGCTGTGATTCTAAATCAGCAGTTCCACTAGTGGGATTTTCAGCTATGGTTTTTAAGGCTGCCATCTTTTACTCAATTAGGCGACTAATCAGATGTTAAAAGCTCTTAATATCACTTTAGCTGATTTGTCAATATATATGGACTTTTTTTTTTCCTTAAGACACCACAACACCACATATTATTGCACCCAGAGGTCCTTAAAGGGACAATCATACAACTTCTCGGCTTGTTTCCAGTTGATTCTATGATGGGAACTAAATGATTTCTACCACAAATTTAACCTCAAGTCTGTATATGAAAATCAGCTGAACCAATGTGAACGCGTTAAACAGTCCACCTTCATGCTTCATGCATTCTGCCCGGTGCTGGGTGCTGAATGAACCACATGTGAACCCTTCTTTTGTCGTCACTGGACGTTTCTGGTAATTACAGGCATCCCAGACAGAGAAGCAGCTGAGCACGGGTCAGCCTCAGCAGCGGAAATAATTAGACATGTTTAAGGCTGCATACGACTCTGAACACCAGTTTGTTAATGACACCTATTGTGACTTTCACTGCTACTTTAATAACCCACCAACCCCTCTCTCTCTCTTTCACACACACACACCACAGTCTCCGTGACACGCTCCTCTTCTTGCCCATTAAGGAAATCGCTCTTCTTTGCTGATTATTTTATTTGAAGCCGTGATTACCGCTCTGTGCGCCACATCACGCGGAGCCGCAGACCAGGCGGAGGGCAGCGGCCTAATTGTGGCATGAGATGCGCGGGGTGGTGCAGCCAGGTTGGGAGGCCGAAGAGGGAAGCCTCTAATGGGTTTGCCTGTCCGAGGCTCCCCGCTCTCGCCTCTCTCTCTCTCTTTCTGTGTGTGTGTGTGTGTGTGTGTGTGTGTGTGTGTGTGTGCGCCTTCGGGCTCGGATGCGACGCACTTATCGCTGCGCTTCCTATTCCTCCGACTGTCATGAAATCAACTGAACAAAACTACGGTTTGATTTGTTAAGAGTGCCGTTTCCTGCAGATGGATCATCGATTCCCCACTTCTTCTTCTTCTATTTTTTTTAAAGACGTCTATAACCCGACTGAGTGAATGCAGATGATAGAATATAGGCCTCAGCCACCAGTTCTGCCAGTGGTCTGTGTTCCAGTTATCGGATTCTGCCTTTACTGTTGTGTTCCTCTCCTGTTCTGCACAGGCCCATATGAACAATGGATTTAACGCAGCTTGATTGCTAAAAAACCGCGGAGATGGTGGACACGGAATTCTTGATCTTTGAAATTGCTCTACAAAATTGCATTTGTTTTTGGTGCGCTTCCATTAAAAGTGTCTCCTCGCGTGTAAACAGCCGTTCCGCACTCAGATGCGCCGCATTAACCCGGGAGGACTGTAGCCTGCGAGTGTGTTTTTACTGGGGGAAGATTGATGTGGTCCAGTTAGGGAGGCTGAGTGAGACATAGACCCATTTCAAGGGGGTTCCTCTTATTACAGCAATAAGTTACAGCCGGAGGATCGGACAGCTGAGGGGCTCTGCTATCCGGGTTGCAACACACCTCCATATCAATATTTATCATGCAGGTCCTCACAAGTAACCACAGACCCTGTTTTCATGCAGCTGATATGGCCTACACATTACATATTGATGCTTTAAAAGCATGGTCTAATACTACTACTACTACTACTAATAATAATAACAATAATAATAACAATTATTATTATTATTATCATTGTTATTATTATTGTTATTGTTGTTATTATCGTTATTATTATATAATATCATATATTATGTCATTATTAATTATTATAAACATATTAATTAACATATTTGTATGTCATTATTTATTTTGTCTATGGAAGAAATATTGGCCTCTAATGTAGCCTGTTCTTATTCTTAATACTGTTATTATTTTTAATAGAAAAGATTATATATATGATAATATATTAATAATAATTAATAATAACAAAATAACATTAATAATATAGTAATAATATAGTAATATAATAAATTAATCATAACAATAATAACAACATGAGCATATTTAAAATTGCTATTTTATTTTTAAACTGTGAAGTGAAGCCCAGATTAATCAAATGAGGATAAGATAATATAAATAGTTGTAAGTTATCCTTAATTACATGAATGCAATTTGTTATTACAGGAATTAATATAATTAATGGAGTATTCACACATTGATGTCAGGTGACGTTCAGCTTTCTGCTTGTAGATGTGCATTATTTCTCTTTAGCAACTGAGCCTCATTGCCACATTTCAAGAGTTTGGACTGGTTTGTCTTCGGGCTTCCACGAATTAGAAATCAAACAACTTCCAAAGCATACAGAAAGCATACGTCTCTCCGGGCTCAAGCCCAGTTCACAGACGCGTGGATGGCCTTACATCTCCCAACACACACAGTCCCTCTTCTCCCTTTAGGTCTACACGTCTCAGCCCAACCCCAGGCTGCTGCTGCTGCTGATAATGCTGCTGCTGCTGCTGCATGCTGCTGCTGCTGCTGTTAATGCTGCTGCTGCTGATAATGCTGCTGCTGCTGCTGCTGTTAATGCTGCTGCTGCTGCTGTTAATGCTGCTGCTGTTAATGCTGCTGCTGCTGCTGCTGCTGATAATGCTGCTGCTGCTGCTGCTGTTAATGCTGCTGCTGCTGCTGTTAATGCTGCTGCTGCTGATAATGCTGCTGCTGCTGCTGCTGTTAATGCTGCTGCTGCTGCTGTTAATGCTGCTGCTGTTAATGCTGCTGCTGCTGCTGCTGCTGATAATGCTGCTGCTGCTGCTGCTGTTAATGCTGCTGCTGCTGCTGTTAATGCTGCTGCTGTTAATGCTGCTGCTGCTGCTGCTGATAATGCTGCTGCTGCTGCATGCTGCTGCTGCTGCTGTTAATGCTGCTGCTGCTGCTGCTGTTAATGCTGCTGCTGCTGCTGCTGTTAATGCTGCTGCTGCTGCATGCTGCTGCTGCTGCTGTTAATGCTGCTGCTGCTGCTGCTGATAATGCTGCTGCTGCTGCATGCTGCTGCTGCTGCTGTTAATGCTGCTGCTGCTGCTGCTGTTAATGCTGCTGCTGCTGCTGCTGTTAATGCTGCTGCTGCTGCTGCTGCTGCTGCTGCTGCTGCTGCTGTTAATGCTGCTGCTGATGATGATAATGCTGCTGCTGCTGTTAATGCTGCTGCTGCTGCTGCTGATAATGCTGCTGCTGCTGCTGTTAATGCTGCTGCTGCTGCTGCTGATAATGCTGCTGCTGCTGCTGTTAATGCTGCTGCTGCTGATAATGCTGCTGCTGCTGCTGTTAATGCTGCTGCTGCTGCTGTTGCTGGTGGTGCTGCTGCTGATAATGCTGCTGCTGCTGCTGTTAATGCTGCTGCTGCTGCTGCTGCTGCTGGTCCCGCCGCCGTCCGCGTCTCCTGCAGCACGTTCTTCATCCTAGTGGTCTACGCACCAGTCCATTTCCCTAAATTTCCACGCTGTGCCACATATAGGCTACTTCCCCGCATCCCGGCAGATTGCGGTTGAGGAGCATAAATGATGAGCTGTCTCCATGTGGTGCAGCAGCAGAGGGAAAGAGAGAGAAAGAGAGGGACACACCGAGAGAGGGAGAGACGGAGAGGGGGTCCTCGCTCGGACGCCTCCTTTGTGCGGCTGCATAGAAACCTATCTAGTCCCAGGCGGTGGTCTATTCAGCGGACTGAGCCTGACATCTGCCAGCAGCGCTCTCTAACCACCACTGTCTGGAGAAGCAGCGCAGATCAATGGCTGTCCTGTTAATTGTATAACAGACCTACTTATGGAGCACAGCTAAAGCGGGCACAATCGTTTAGGGTCCACCACGTCTGATTTTATTTGAGCCAAACAGACCTAAATACCTTTAATTGCGCCCGCGTTGATGAAAAGTCGATGCGGAGTTAAAGCGGCCGATCACTAACAGAGCTTAAATCCATCTGTACTCGTTTATTTATTTATTTCCTCGATTTGTCTCCACAAATCACCTGCCATGGGGGAATGGGAGCGATATTTGTTTTGTTTGTGAGTCAAGGACGGGAGGGAAGTGGGGCTCCGAGGATGCTGGATGAGGCCTGGTGGTATCCAGGCTTCTTACGAATGTGCTCGTATAACCAAATAGAAGCCTCCCTGTTGTCAGTAATTTAATGCGTCTGTAGCTATAAATACACACCGAGTAATCATCTTGAAAATTGTTCTAATTTATAGACATTATTGTTATTTTGGGAAACGAGTCCTACCGTCTGTGCATCGTATAGTCCAGTGATTTAAAAAAAATCTATTTTAATGACAATATCAGCAGATAAAATAAGCTTCCTTGAGTAAAATATAAGAAAATAAACGTAGTCACCTGCAGTATTTGACGTGCATCTGCCAACAGGAGTCCCGTCCAGGCACGTGCGGGTTACACAGCGAGATTAAACAAACACATTAAGACGTTTAACGTGGAATAATTTGAGCATGAAAAGCTAATAAATCAGAGGATGGAATGGCAGAGGATTGAATTGAATTGTAGCGTTTCGTGCGCGTTTCTTGTCTGCGCGCGCGCGCTCGCGCGTGTGCGTATACTTGTGTTTAAAAAAAAAAAAAAGAAACAAGAAGAGAAAAGAAAAGAGGAGGGGAGGGGAGGAGGGGAGGAGGGGAGGGGGGAGTCACGTCGCTGACATTTCCAAGCTCCGGCTCTGATTGGCTCTTATTTGAGGAAGCTCACGGGTTCTTTCAACTAATAAGCGCCTCCCCGTCGCTCTAAAGGACATTATAATGCAAGGGACCTTCTTTTTTAACCACAAACCGAATATTCGTTCATTTAGACGATATATACTTTTTAAATTGTCCCAAAGTTGTAGGTTTTTTTGGGAACGCATTTCGCCCTGGAGCGGTACGCCATGCTCTCCCACGCCGACCTCCTGGATGCTCGGCTCGGTGAGTTATCATCACTAAACTCCGGCCCTAAACTCCACTGTAAGATTTCAACTTTTTCTTCAATCTTGTGAAGTGATGAATAGCCAGTGTATTGACTTTACCGTTGTACTATAAATGCTACAGTCATTTACCAGTAAAAAATTGAATACGAGCTATGTGAAGTTTAGTCTAGAAACCGCTTGTCTCCTTTTGCCTCATAAAGCAGAGCTGTTTGTGCTGTAAGCTTTGCTGTGTGTTTACACCGGTGCCTCCCTTCATCCTCATCCTCTCAGGGATGAAGGATGCTGCAGAGCTGCTCGGACACCGAGAGGCTCTAAAGTGTCGGCTGGGCGGTGGGGTGCCGGACCAGGGGCATCCGGGAGACATGGCCCCTGGTTCAGACTCCGTGGAGGGAGCCACGCTCCTGCCGGGGGAAGACATCGCCACCGTGGGATCCAACTCGGCCGGCATGCCGTTGAACGGGAAGGAGCAGGAGAAGCAGCAGCAGCAGCAGCAGCCGCAGCAGAGCTCCGGTCAGACCGCCAACCAAAAACAGAAGCGGCACAGGACGCGCTTCACCCCGGCGCAGCTCAACGAGCTGGAGCGCAGCTTCGCCAAGACCCACTACCCAGACATCTTCATGAGGGAGGAACTGGCGCTAAGGATCGGCCTCACCGAGTCCAGAGTTCAGGTAAACACGCGCAGTGTTGGTCATCCTACAGGAGGCAGGAGGTCAGGGTCTGATAGTCAGGGTGTGGCACTGGGTCCAGACTTCAGGTTATTTGGGGTTTCTCTGCGTAAAAGTCCCCAAATCCTCCATTAAATCTATGTAGAAGGCAGTGAGCATTATATCTGCAATCACACCAGGGAAGAAGTCAGCAACAACGTCTGATTACTTTGATCATTTCAAATCGTGTTTCAGTTTAACACTTTTATCAGTTTGGCCATTAGGTATCAAGTTTGGGTGCAAATGATAGAAAATCTGTTCTCTGAAATATGCAATCTTTTACACGTGCGTAGATTATCATTAAATTGACAAATGGATTTTTCATAAAATATTTCATTATGTATTTGATCTTCAGTAGCCACTGTAATAATAATAATAATAATAATAATAGTAATAATAATAATAGTAATAATTCCATATATGAAACACGGTTTGTAAAAATAATTAAGGGTCGATATGTGCTTTAATATTCCAGCACCAGTCGTTTGTTAGAGGACTGCACCGACTACAGACTATTTGAATTGAATTATGTGATTTAAATGTGTCATTGTTTGTCTATATATTTATCCGGATAGTTAGTGAGCAATATTTCAGCTTTGAAGTCGTGGTTTGTTCAGTACAGACATGGCTCTGTCCAAGGTGCTGAAACATTCTCACCTGCGTAAAACGAGCAAACTAAAATATCCAGGCGTCGTTTTTACAATATACCAAACAGCTAAATGAAAAAAAAAATAATACTGCATATATTTATTTTTCAAAAGTATTATTTTCCACACTTATCTGCCAATGGAAATATTTATATCGAAGAAGGTCAATATTATAAATTTATTATTTATTATTATTTATATTTTAATTATGTTCGTTTATTTGTAATTCTATTTCTAATTTTAAATTCTGAACAAATCAAAACAAAACATATAGGATATATTTCACTTTAACTAACAAATAGCCACATCAAAGAACTTAAAAATAAAAATAAATCCTGCTTAAAATATTCAACCTACTCCAGAACTTCATTAATACAAAATTTAAACTGTTCATAATCACACTGTAAATAACTTTTTTTTTAAATAAACATGTAGGAACATATCAGACACTAATAAACCAACACATTATCAACCGATTTCAGTCTTATTTATAACAGTGAACGGGTTATTAACCAGTGATGTGAAATTCATGCAAATGATTCCACTGAAAGCAATAAAACCAGTGTAATCATTAGTCACCTTAATAATCAATTCTTTATTCCGTCTCGTGCGTCCTCGGCTGTGCGTCGGTAAACAGGCGCGCGGGGCCGCGCAGGTGCGGCCGTCGGTGGGCGGTGTTGGCCCGCCACCGACCGAGCCACCGACCGCTCTCTCCTTTTAAAATGCTCTATCAGCGACGTCTTAATAGGACTCAAGAATGTATTGTACTTTTTTAATGGAATGAGAAATTGCATTTTCTTTCCCCACCAGAGTGTAATGGGTTTGGGCGACGTTTCACGGATGGCTGAGCGCAATGAGAGCGAGATTTCACTTTTTAATACTGAGGCGCCGACTCACGGCCTCGCGCGCGCATTAATCACGGCCGAAGATGATGATGGGGATGAAGATGATGAAATCTTTATAAAGCTCGAAGAGGGACGAGCCGGCGTTTTTTTTTTTTCTTTTTTTTTTTTTCAAACTGTGTAGCCTCCGCGTGCTTCTGTGTGTTTACTGTGGATTAGTAGATTGTGTTTCCACACACTGATTCCATTTGTATTAGAGCCCACACAATATGGCAACTATCAGGTCGTAATAAATACGACGTTAGAAGGAGCGATCGTTACACTCACCCAAGAGATAAAAAATAAATACATAAATGAGATAAATTTCAGATAATTAAATAAATGAATAATTAAATAAATAAATGAGATAAATTTCAGATAATTAAATAAACAGCCTGATGCGTTAATATAAAAAAGCTCCCCCTGAAAGTGTTGTGCTCGCAATTAAATCCCGATTTTAAATCCATCCATAACATCAGAGAAACATAAGGCTTGCACTGAGAAACATGTTACAAAACGTCTGCAAACTATCATCATTTAATATCTTTCAGTAGCTCGTAGACAAGCTGGTGACGGTGTAAATATTCCGGATGTGCACCTGTTTGCTGCTGTTTTTGTCAGTGGTCACAACAGCAGGATGTAAATCTCAGGGTGGATTATATAATCATCCTCATATCATGACAGTTACACTATAATATCTCTTGTGAATAAAGTAGAGTAAAGCTGCTTTGTGGTGTGGCAGAGTTAAACGAGCTCGCCGTGCGTAATGCTGAATTCCAGCCTGCAAACGTCGGGGCCACCGCGTACTGTGGTGTAAAAGGAATAGAAGACACTGATCTAGACCATCTGATGCTTTATGGTTTCAGGTTTGGTTCCAAAACAGACGCGCCAAGTGGAAGAAGAGGAAGAAGACCACCAACGTTTTCCGCGCTCCGGGGACGCTGCTGCCCACGCCGGGTTTGCCCCAGTTCTCTGCCGCGGCCGCCATGGAGAACAGCCTGTGCTCATTCCACGCCAACGACTCTCGCTGGGCCACGGGGATGCCGGGGGTCTCCCAGCTGCAGCTTCCGCCCGCCCTGGGTCGCCAGCCGGGCATGGCGCAGTCCCTGTCACAGTGCAGCCTGGGTCACGGCCCGCCACCAAACTCCATGGGTCTGTCCAACGGCCTGTCCTCCAACGGCTCCGGTCTTCAGTCCCACCTCTACCAGTCGCATTTCCCAGGAATGTCGGCCTCTCTCTCCGGCCCCACGAACGTATCGGGCTCCCCGCAGCTGTGTAGTTCCCCGGACAGTGACATGTGGAGAGGGACAAGCATCGCGTCACTGCGACGCAAAGCGCTGGAGCACACAGTGTCCATGAGTTTCACTTAGTGACTTTTCCAAAAAAAAAACAACAACTAAAAAAAACAAACAAAAAAAAAACACCCCGATCACACTCCTCTTACACCCAACTAACTCCCTCTATCTCCCAGCCCCAGCCTCCGGCTCTTTTTCTGTTTTTATTCCCGCTATTAAATCAAAACGAGAGAATGAGCGAACTAATCAGGCCTGAAAACGCGAGAACACGGAGACTGAATGAGTTCATCTATACGTAATGACAAAAAGAAAAGGGACAAACCCAATGGACAAATGGGGGAAAAAAGATAACTTTGTTTTTTGGTTATTTATCTTGTTGACTCAAAAAGGATTTGATCAACTTTGACGATAAATACTATTGTAATGATCTCTAGAGTATAGGCCCTAATTACCGAGAGCCAAACAATCGTCGTATTCACGTTTTCATTGAGTGCGTCTTTACGCACACATGTTATTGTGTTCAGGTGAAGTTGTGTTATGTCAAAACGGTTATTTATAAGATTGGGTATATATTTGGGTGACAGCCTACCACACGCACACCATACTGTAGGTGGGCCTATTGAACAGGCATGCACTGTGCATGTGGATTTAAACGCTTGGATTATTTTGGGAAAAATTGTGCCCACTCAAATTGAACAGGTACTTTTTTTGTTAGGCGACCTCAGTCTCGTCTGCATGAGACGGGAACATACATCTACGAGGTTTAAAAAAAAATGATACTAGAATAAAACAAAGAAAATTAAATTCCGGTGATCTTTCAGTAGGCCTACTCTGTTTTAGGATGTTTTGTGTAGATAAAACATTCTTGCTATGTACCCGCTGGTCTTTTTTGTGACATGTTTTAACTTATTGTATGTGCTATTACTTGACACATTTCTTAAATGTTTGATCTTACATCGAAATGCACCACGTTGACGGGTTTGTACCAATTTAAAAATGACAAAACGAATAAAAGTAATTTTCAAGAATGTCAAATACAAGAATGATTCGTGTCTCCATTGAATAGTTGTTTTTATCTGAAGACGAGAATTGGAGAGGTGCCTTTTTGGTGTATTAGTTTAGTGTAGGGATGCTGTTGGAGTTCAGGCTGCTGGTTTGAATGTGATCATGTTGCTCAGTGGCCTGTGTGTCTGTGTTTACCAGTGTTATGAAGGGTGGCAGACAGCTGCGGTAAAGATGTCAGTGCTGTAATGTGACGGTCATTGCCTTTAACCATGACGGTCATCCCACTGAGCAGCCTGGATGGACTGTAACTAAACAGGAGGAATCACAGGCCGAGCTTGTGTGTGTGTGTGTGTGTTTTGCCTGATAAAATGGCCGCTATGATCCGATCTCGCCAAGTTACAGAATCGATCAGTGGCTCAATACGTTGCAGCGAAATTCATCTTATTATAACATCTAAATGGGTTGTTGGTAAACCATGGGGTGAAAATAGCAGGAGCGCCCACGTGCCATGTGAATGTGTGTCTTTCTGTGTGTGTGTGTGTGGGGGGGGGGGGGGGGGGGGGGGGTATTGTGGCTTTCCACCTCAGTGTATCAATATTTATGATCAGCCGGAATCTGGGTCACATCTTGTTTGACACACAGTAGGAGTATTTTGCATTAGCAAACTACATACGCAGCGATAATTTGCCAGAAAAAAAACACATTTTCATACAGACCAAATAAACTGGTTCATCTACAAGCTTAAAACCGTTGAATCGAGTGTATCGATTAACGATTCTATTTCTATTATTGTAATTATTTAGCACTTTAATGTAGTGAATGTACTAAAGTGACCTCACTTTTCTGTGGGGTCACTGTAGTGCAGACAGGCCTATACGGTTCAGATTCGTATTGTATAAATTGTGAAAACAAATTAAAATCCAACAATAGGTGTTAATTTTTAGTTAGTATTTTTTTTTAATCTTTTATCTAAATCCATATTGGTATTACCTAATCAGCAGACATGGACAAAGTCAGAGCAGAATATTAACTCCAAGTCAGGGTGAGACCTCTCCAGTAAGTTCCTTTTACGCGCAAACAGCTTTGTGAGTCCTGAGCACATTCCCATTCAACGACAAGTAACATGCTAATGGAGTAAATAGTAAAATACGTTGATCTTGTCATTTCACATCAAATACTTTTTTTTTTACTGTAATTTCTCATCGCAGATAAAAATCGACGTAAAACTGCATTTAACTTTGGAGGCGCAGTGGCCACATTTCTGCTGCGCGTAAGACACTATGAGGTTGAATATACTATAAATACCGAAATATGTGTTGGAGCTAATACAATAGTATTTTCCGTACGTGTTTTTACGTGTCCTAAAAAAACAAAAAAAAAAACACATGTCATTAACCGATTTGTCTTTCGCACCTTCTGATCATTTGACATTTATTTCAAATCCTTTCATTACTTGCTCATCAGCTCCGTAATAAGAAAAAAAAAACCGCTCACCTTTTGTGTTTGCTTTATTTAAATTTCAAATTATCCTGACGTGAGATGTGACGCGTCTTCGGAAGAAGTAAATACCATTTTTTTTCTCCCCCATTATTAAAGCGAGCCGTCCTCACTGTATGTGTCAAAGATTATAAGTGTCAACTTGAGCCTGAAATCACAGCAGCTCAAATTAATCAGCGTGTTAACCTCATCTCGTTGTCAGCGCTGAGGCCAATTTACGGTCACGGGATGGTAATTGATGAGATATGGCATTACCATAAGCAGTCCCACTGCCTGTAAACTTATAATTGGAGTTTCTGTAACAATGCAGGGGGGTTAAACAAAGGATTAATCATAATTAACAAAAGTATATTACTTTTCCCATATTAAACAGTTGGTTCACACCTTTTCTATTAACATAAATTTGTTTGCAGTAATTTACTGAATTATTGAAAATACCAACAAGTCAAGACCCTGAAAAATTCATTTATTCCTCTTTGTGCTCCCGGATTTGTGTGTACGTGTGTGTGTGCGTGTCTCAAAGCCTGTGTTTCTGTTATACTCAATTAACTTGAAAGAAATAGCCTGAAGTTTTCCAACATGCAATTAAAAACAATATTTTGACTTTTTTTCACCCAAGCTATTTATAAGTGTGCCATGCAGCAGTACAACACACATTAAAGATTAATACAGGTCTCATTATGTTATTGTACTGACTACAAGGAAGTCTACAACACACAAAGTAAAATAAAGGATTTACTTTATCTTTATATTAAATTAAGATTTATAGTCAAGTCACAATTAACAAACTGAAGGGAAAAATAGATTGTTTATATTTATTCAAAAACAGCCAAACAATGTAAATCGTGGGAGTAAAACATATTTATTTGTGGGACAGAACCTTCTCAATCTGGCATTTAATTAAAAAAAATAAATCTTCTGAGAAACTGAGAGAAGAAAAGCAAAACTTAGTTTATTTACAGTTGGCCTATGATGGTATGAAGGTCATTTTTTTTCTTATTGGTCCTGCATCACACATTCCACCTCTATTTTTTTTTTAATTTTATTTTTGCTTTAAAAGAATGAATGCATTTGGCCCACCTGCCCTGCAGAGGCATGTAATTACAAGCTAATGCATGACAACAGTTGATCAGACATTATAACCACAGCCAAACCGATTGCTGCTCGACCCATCCATCCATGCTGGCTGCAGTGGTGTGTCAGCCCAGTGTGTGTTCTGCTAAATCTAGCTCTATACCAGTGGCTCAGCCCACCAGATCCAGCCCTGTGCTGACTACTGTGTCCTGGGCTGCAGTAACAGATGTGAAATCACATTACCCAAACGCTGCAATTAGTCTCACTCGCTCGCGGGTTAATGAGTTTGTGGAAATGTGCGACCCATTCCTCATTAGGTAATTTCTCATGCACTGATGAGAGAGGGAGAGAGATGTGGGTATAGCAACTCACTGGAAATGGCACATAGTGTGCTCCAACGCATACTGTAATGCAGAATGCAGCATCCAGCCCAGGGCGTACACTACAGCTGTCTGGTTTTGGGAAGCCACTTTATCTCCATAGTGTGACTCATGAAATAAGACTTTACATGCATGTTTTTTTTTCATTCGAGATACATGCATATTACCTGTGAAGCAAATTCATTTTTTAAAATCCATCCTCCTGTATGTGCACCAGAGGGTTTCTAAAGCCTGCTGGGGCTACATCAGTCTGTCTCATTATGAACTGGCTATGCCTATTTCCTCACTGGGAGTCCACAGAGCCTGCATGTGAATAGACAGCCCAGGGCAAAGCTCTGTCAGGACACAATGGACGACAACAAAAGAACTAATTAGCAATCAATTACTGACGTGTTTCTGTCCTGCACCTTTTATCTGGTTAGAGTGTAGAGCAGGTTACCACTCAACATGTCCCATTCACACGCACACACATAGCCTGCACCACCTGCTGCCTGTGTGCGTTTGCATGAGTGTGTGTGTGTGTGTGTGCGTACACACAATGTGTGTTTTTTTGGTGAATTTGGATTACTGTATGTGGTAACCCAGTGATATGTGGTGTGATGCAGGAGAATGTGAGCTGTTTCCCGTGTGAGATAAAGGTGAAAAATCTTCAAATGAATCCAATTCATGCCATTGGAGGAAGTTGCTCTTCATTGCGTCGGTGCCTTTGATTGTAAAAAATAGTTGTTCATTAGCTTGATCTGTGCTAATCAGTCTCCCTTTCTTATAAACCCTCCTTTGTTGTATCTGGTTGCTTCCGCTCATCGTCATGATTACTTGCAGTTGGTTGAAGTTCAGAATGAAGAGAAATATTTTTTTACATTAAAGAATTTTCAACCTGCAATTTTAGTAAAAACAAACAGATGAGACAGTAGATTTTGTGTTTGCCTAATTTGGCCATGTGTCTTGCTCATTTCAGCATCTCCCTCTTCACTGCGGTGTACCACAAACACACACACACACCGCACACACAAACACACACACACACACACACATATGCACGGGCGCACACGGTGACATCTGGGGGGAAAGTGTGCTGTGAGGAGGCTGCGAGTGCCTCTCATGATAACAACTCTGCATCTCAACAACCTGCATCCATCATCATCAACACTAACATCTGCTCTGAGCCTCAGCCTTAAATCTCTTTCTACCCCCCTCCAACCCTTCACGTCTCTTTACTTTTCACCCCCTCTCTCTCCCTTTCTTCTTCCGTTTCACTTCTGTCCATCTTTTCTTCATGAGATGCCAGTGTGTGTGTGACTGACTTTCTTCCTTTTCTCTTTTTAAACCCTCGGCTAAATCTGCTTTGACTCTCGTGCACCCCCCCCATCTGAATTTGCGGCATATGTGTGGATGTGTTTTGGTTTCAGCCATCTTTAAAATCAATATTTAATGATGATGTTATCAGTGCTTTTATGTGTAATTTAGCTGGTGTGTCAGTATGAATGAGACACTGTCAGCTTTATGGCGTCAAGCATTTATTTTCTGTTAATGGGTGCTCCTGGTGGTATTACAAAACAAAACCCCATGGACGTCTGATGGATTTGTCTGTTTCATTCCTGTTCAAGCATGCTTTCACAGTCATGGCTGCATGCATGCAGCACATACCTACCTATATACATACAAAGTCTAGTGCAATATAAGCAAGTAGTAAATAGGTAACAGGTATTATAATAATAAAGAATCTGAAAATATTTCTTGATTACTTGACTTTAATGAGGCATACCTTGCATTGCCTCACATTGATTTGTTTTTAAAACATAATATATAAAAGCAACTGATTGTTTTCAACTAGACAACATTACCATATTGTGACATTTTCAGATTGTGTCAAGCCACGGCAGTCACTTCACCCCCTCAGCTCTGGGAGCCAACGTTGTTGAGAAGCAATAATCATGATAGTTTTCTCAGTCATTTTTCTCCCAATAACAAGCCATTTTTAATCCAATTAGGAGTGCTAACGTGAGAGGCATAATACCACAGCCCCTGGGACAGATGAGAGAATATGCAGGACATTTATCCCGACAGTCAATATTGGATTTCTCACTAAGCAGCTGTGCCTGCTCTCTCTGACATTCTCCACCTCTGCACAGTGATCCGTCCTGATTAAACCAGCTTTTCTACTTTATCAACATTCATTACATGACCTGGTCATGCATGACCACAGAAACCAGTAGCAGCAAAGTTACATGCTTAACATTGGGATTTTCCTACTGCTCTTTTTCATTGACCTCGACTGTTTAATGAAAGATGATATATCGCATTGCTGCCTTTTGGACCTTTGTCCTTGCCCTGTTTCTGAAACTGTATTGAGCAGATACTGTTATGGTATTCCCCAAAAACTTTCCTCCCAGCAAAGATTCGTTTGAATGCAGGTGGTTTAAATGAGTTAAATAATATATAGTTATAATATCCAACAGTTGTTCAACTTCCTTTATAGATTGGAATCTTCTCCTCATAATTTAGTGTTAAGCATAGAAAAGTCAGATTTCTTTTGATGTTACTTTTTTTTAAATAAGTTTACACAGCTCTGCAAAGCAAATATGATTTAGTGTGCAACAATTCAGGAAGGGAAAGCGACAAAGAACTTGTCAGTACATTTCTATTCCATCTGTGGCTAAACATTGCCACCTTCTGGTGGCTGTCGACAGTCTCTTAGAGCTGTGAAAACAGTTTTTTTATTCATTCATTTAAAAGGAAAAAAATCTTGACAGATGGTCAATAGATTTTTATCTCATCTCTGTATCACTTAATGAAATATGTTAACTCTACAGAGGGTTATACAATTATTGTCCCATCAAAACATGGCTAATAAAATACAGAAAATGCATGAAAAAGCGGGCTGCTGTTTATACAGTAGCTGATTGCAGTCGATACATTTATGCAGCGCACTGAATCATTGTCATTGAGTGCATTGATTATGTGGTCTAATCAATGTTTATTAGGCTGCATAAGACTGGCCAGACCACAGCAGAGGCTGGATGATGAAGGAACACATTTGCTAAGTGTCAAAGAACCACCTACCTGCCCTGAGAAGACATGTTTCAGACTTTGAGGGAACTCCTACTAGAATAACATAGAACTCATGCACTCAAATTGGATACAAGATTGATCAGACGCAGAATCAGCTGCCATTTAGGGAAACTATGCTGGCAAATATAGAATGGCTTTTATAGCTTCAAACCAAAAAGTGTAGTTGTGAGGTCAATACAACTTTCTTCTATCATTTTTGGTAAAGTAGTAGTAATAATAAAAATAGTAATTTCTGAAGAAAATGTTGCATAAATCCCATTCTTGTCTTAACTGTGGCTATTTTCCTGTTTTTTAATTATTATTTTTTTCTTTCAGGAGCAGCTGTCAATCCTTATGAACATTCTATTGGCCTCCTGATTCTTCAGTGGGTTGAACAACAAGTGCTTCATAACACCATACACACTGGCATGCCTGGATTGGAAAATATGTCAGGTTTGTGTGTGGGGGGTGTTTTATGGCTAATTTCAACCCTAACCCTAGTCCTACAGGCTTATCATGAAAGCCCAGTTCTGTAGCATGACTATTTTCAAACACCAAAGTTTTAATGATATAAACTTTACATCAAATAATGTAACTTCAGCAGTAGAATGCAGTGTGTTTGTTACAGGTTAATTTCCTTAGTTACATTACCTGTCAAACATACTGTAGAAACTATATCTTTATTCATGTCTTCACTTCAATAAATGTTTTCACAGAAGAATTTTATTGTGTTGGTGTATTTTCAGAAACACAGATGCTACTGTATAATCATAAGATTATTATTGGAATATTATAGAAACACTAGTGTGTCTCTATGATCATCTTGTTCTTCTGTGACTACAAGTTGCTACTCTTCATGATCATGAAAGCGACTAGTATATAAGCTGCACCATAGTGTAGAATTGAGTATTCATAATACATAGTTTAGAGAATATTGTAGAAACTTGTAGTGGGGCAGGACTGAGAGAAAAAGGAAAAATTGCAAATCTGTCTTCTTCAGCACCATGGACAGTGCCATGGATTTATCAATACTCAGCACAGTCAGGCTGCTGATATTTCACAGCTATGGTCGGGGCCATAGATTCTAACTTGCACAAATCTCAGACAAATAAAAGATCAATAAGTCAGGCAAACTAGACTAACATATTCAACTAAACAACCCATCTGCCCCCGCTCTGTCCCTGTTACTCAGAGATGAAGAGGGAGGATGGCAGGTTAACAAGGAGAATGGATCTGCCCCCACCTCCTCTCCGTATACCAGTAACACATGTCATTCAGGATTAGTTTATGACCAGGTAACCTGAATGAAGTCCGCTGAAGAAGCTTTTGTTCTCATTGGATTTGTCTGTAATAGCTTTAAGTGATCCATGCATGACAGGGAACTAAGAACAAGTTGTTCTTACGTCAATTAACTGTTTGAAAGAAGTTGAAGTCTTCTTACAAGAGACAATGTTTACCGGTGTCCTTTCATAATTTCCCTTAATTTAATATCTGTTGTGTTGTTTTTTAAAATCAAGGTCACTTCAATCAAGCTTGAGTATTCTTGGTTCAACATATTTCCTCACCACTGCTGAAATACAATTGGGATGTACATTTTCAGTATTATTACGAATAACTTTACTCCCCCAATGGTTTAGTTCAATTTAGGGCCAACACTCTCTGAGTGTGTCACTCTGTCAGATCATGTTTCCTTGAGAAAAGAAATCCCCTGCTGTTTCAAAACAATTATTCCACAGTGCACTCTGTAATTACACTATAATGTAGAATTATTCTCGTTGTCTACGTGCCCCATCAATCATCATTTGACAATGTATAAATGTGTTTATTACTTTAAGAGGCGAAAAGTAACAGAAGGCTTCTTTATGGCAGATCCTAATGTGTGTTTTTAGTGTGTGCAATACCTCAGTATGATCAACCTAAGTTTAGATTTTTCCTTAACAATTTACAGAACCAGAGCTGTCCAGTAATGAGCATAAATCAAAGGGTACGTGAAGAGATGTGGCATACATAAAAGCTTTATTGTTATATCATCCTGGCTACAGAATGCAATGGATACAAGACTTTACTCAGTAGAGTAAAGCAAACAAACAGGCCAGCATCAGATGGGAGTCACCAGACCTCCCCTGAAGAGCTGTGCTGGAAGGTAATTAAAAGAAGAGTGTGTTATCCATCGCTCCTCATTAATGCACTTTGAATTAACCACTTTCAGGGGAAAGGAATATGGAGGAGGGGACAAGGGAGAAAATCCATGCAGGCTTTAAAGTAATCTCTCTCTGTCAGGTTGGCCCAAACGGGGAGGGTCGGCTCATTACGGTCCCTGCAGGAGATGAATGGGTCAGTCAGACAGTAAGGAAGGAGCAACGCTGTGCTGACAGAGTGATCCGCGCCAGAAGCATGCGCTGGTCTGTGTGTGTGTAAGGGAGTCAGCACGCAATGAACAACGAAGCAAAATACTTAACTTTACGCGCTATCTTTGGGAGGGAGCAGGTGTGCAGAGGGAGGTCACACGCTGGGATTCAAGGCAGGGTTAAGTCACTAATGTCTGAAGTCGACAATCACTGCATGGCGAGGTGAATGTCATATCTGGCCAGCTGAAGCGATCACCGCAGGCACAGAGGAGACCACGGAATCACACGCAATCTTTTCAGCTGAGAAAAGTGTGACGAGGATAATTGGCTGCGTTTTGAAGTAAATTGAAGGAATCGGTTCTTGATCCTTGTTATAATAAACCTCATAGACCTAAAATAACTCAACCTGTGCTTACATTTGCCAGCAGATGGCGCTTTGAAACCAAAAGAGAGGCAGCTGGCACTTACTATAGATTTTTTAATTGTGAAATATGGATAGTTTATTTGGCTCCTTTGGAATTATATATTATAGTTTCATGTGACTTCTCCAGCAATATTGGCAAAGGGCATTTCTCAACTTTTATATACATCAAATATATGTATATATACCAATATACCAAACATATGTATTTCAGGATCTTATATAATATTTGCATACTCTGTCAGCTTTTCTTTCTGTATCTGCTGGATGATTTTTGTTGGTAATCATTACAATTTATTTCTTCAGTGTGACACATCTTTACATAGTTAATGTCCAGACAACACAAGATGTTGAATTCATTTAGAATTTTCACTGAAAGGATATAGCCGTGGTGGTGATATGAAAAGAGGCATTAGATTAGATTAGATTTGAAAGATGAACGCTGTGAATAGACCGGCATTATGTGACTTGATATATCTGTTCATCACGCAGAGCAGTACAATGAGACTCTGGGGCTACTTGCTCATTCAAATCTATTGATTCATTTAATAAATTGGATTCAAACATATCGTACCACCACATCACACACATCACAGCATTTTATGTGAATTGTACACATACACGCCATGTAGCATTTTGCTAACATTTTCCTTCTCCTCTGCTATCATTCACATGGGTAAACCACACTATAGCAGTGAGGCTCTAGCTAACAGACAGTTCACACATCACTTTCTGCTACTGAACTCAGACAAAACTGAAGTTATTCTACTTGGGCCTGAACACCTCAGAAATTCGGTATATAGTAAAATGGCTGCTTTGGACGGCATCTCCTTGACCTCCAGCACCACTGACCATAGATCATGATATGTCCTTTACACTCCACATTAAACAAATGTCAAAGACTGCATTCATTCACCTACACCACATAGCAAAGTTTCTGTCTCTAAAGATGCAGAAAAGGTTATCCAGGCATTTGTTACTTCCAGGCTGGATTACTACAATTCTTTATTGTCAGGCTGCTTCACAAAGTCTATAAGGACTCTCCAGCTGATTCAGAATGCTGTTGCCATATATCAACAGGCACTAGAAGAAGGGCTCATATCTTTCTAGCATTAGCCTTTCTGCACTGGATTCCTGTGAAATCAAGAAAATAAAAATATTTTTTTACCTACAAAGCTCTAAGGATGTCATAGTTCCTAACCATCCATTGAGAACAATACCTTTTCCTAGAGTTTCCTAGAATTTTAAAAATTAAAACGGGAGGCAGAACCTGCAACTACTAGGCTCCACTTCTGTGGAACTGTCTTCCTGCTTCAGCCTAGGGGGCAGACACCCTCCCTAAATTATATAAAGGATCTTATAGTTAGGGCTGGCCCTGGCTGGCCTAGAACATGGTTATGCTGCTACAGGTTTAGACCAGGACCAGCCACTGCAAGAAGCCACCGGTTGTTAAAGTGTCTCTGTCCCGGTGGAACCTGGATGCTGCAATGGATCCTGTCACCACGAGAGGGATCTCGAAAAGGTCTTGAAAACTCATTATTATCACCAACAATTAGCTTTAAAATGAAAGTAATGCACCTTGAATAGGTCCCGGCTTTTCCTGTGTGTGGAATCACAGACCTTCGCTGCTATGAGAAAATGGCAGGTATGATAAGATGAAGGTAATTTCCGGCCAGAGTTTCATACAGAGCCTCTCGTCTTCATTTCAGATGAATGAGAGAAAGTGTGAGTTGTGATTTCAGGAGCGTGTATGAACGCTGACGAGATTATGATCATTTCTTACACTCACAGCTTTGACCTTTGCTGATGGCAGCGGAGACACCCACAATTAGTCTCATCTAGGTGAATTTGCTATGTCACCACAAACCAAATTACATCACAGCTCCTGGTTGAGAGCAGCTCCTTTCCTCTGACCCTTAAGTCTCACAAGTAAAAATCTTAGTTAAGTAGATCATCAGTGGTCAATTGGTTCTCAAATTCCCCTCCACACACATGCCAGGCTGGACCTGCCTCACAGTTATCCAACTCTGTCTCTTTACTGCAGCCACAGAAACCCTTACTGTAGAACTTTTGAATAAAAGGGTCAAACACTATTTCTAGATGTGTGGTCGTTTGAGGGTTGAGCACAGAGCATCATTTTAAAATAAAACAGCTCTCCGATAGAAATGGAGCTGCTACAAAAGGAAATCACCCTTTAATTTGATTTGTTAGTTTTTTCTTTAACTGATTTCAAAATTGCATTCGGCACACTCAGTCTAAAGGTTAATATTGTATTTTATTTCTGTTCTTTTTAAGTAGCACATTTTCATCTGTGGTTCCATATTTATAGATTTCAGGTCCACTGTAGTGCTTTCAAATTATAAAGTAACTTTTTTATTACCAAGCAGGCAAACATTTTCCATATTTTCCATGCTAAAGTTGATGTCATCTCACACAAATCCCTCCTCTCAGCCAGCTGGATTCTAGGATTATCAGGAATGATATCTGCTGATGAGAAGTCAGCATAGAGGACTCATCTGTCGTGTCTGGCCAGATGTCCCCTACCGCAAATCAAATATCATCACCTGTGAAATTAAATATGTATTAGGAGTGAAATTGTGGTTTGTAGGAGGATATTGTTTGCCCTTATGTGAAAGATATCTGAGTTTTTAATGAGGAGCGACCACCATAAGGTACAGTGTTTTCAGCAAAAGTGAAGCACCTTTTTGTAAATGCACCCAGGGCACTATTATAAGAGTTATTTACTTCAGGTTTGGAAGGAAATGGATTGTTATATAAAAGCTGCAGAATTTAAAACCCCAAAAGACCCTTTTACCACATTTGTTTTTCAGATTATCAGCTCGAATGCTAAAGGGGAACACTGGTGCATTTCATGCATAATATGAACACTTTCAGCAAATTTATTCCTTCGACACCCGCGGCCGGAATCTCAACTCATAGTTTTTTTTATTTGACTTTCAAGCCGTTTCTTATTCATGTCTCCTTTCTTTCTTTACTTGCCTGACTTATCTTATTCCTTCTTTCACCTTCTGATTTGTTTTGTGCCTGCCTTATGTCCTTTTCCTATGTCTTTCTCCCCTTATCTTTTCCTGACCAAATGGATGCGAGAGCTCTTTTTTTTTTTTTTTTTTTTTTTTACCGAGGTGACATACTATAAGAATAATAGGCTGAAACAGTAGGTAAACACAGGTGTTTCCAATGATACTAAGTAATGCTCCATTCAGGTCAAACAGGGTCAGGATGCTGCTATTGTGCATGTTGACTCACCGCCACGCTAAATGGAACCTTAATTAGCGCCTTGATTTTAATTGGATTTGTAATGAATCATATGCATTTACAGTTACATTATCTATTAATAGTTTTTTTTACACAGAAGGCCAATTAAATGCCTTAATACTGGTGTAAATGACAGATTTCCACACATGATTAGAAGTCGGTGTTGCTCAGTGACCCTCTGATGTAGGCCTGCCTGCTGCTATATAAGCTTCCACCTCACAGGCAGCGCTGTTATTTCCCCCTTCTGCTGCAGGAACTACTTTCCCGAGAGACGCTCTTCTCCAGCATGTCAGTGGCTTTGCGCACACAGCTGCTCCTCTGTCTGATCTCCCTCTCCTCCCAGATGGGGCTCAGTCGCTATATTGAGGTAAGATTCCATTTTTCTTGTGACTAAAATAAAAAAAACAAAACAAAAGGGAATGGTTGATCAGGCCGGCTGGGTTAAACTGTTGCCTGTGAAGTTCATATGAGTGGAGTGACAACCTGAAATCCTGTTCTGCATCATGTTTTTATTCAGGACAGTGAAGATTCAGATGGATTATATTCTCTCTTGACTTTGGACCAGAAAAGAGAATCGGAGGGCTTTGTTTTCCGCCGACCTCTCAGTAAGTGCAGCAGTAAACAATGGCTTTATTCATTAGCTCAGAATGCCTCGCAGTGTTTACTGGCTTGGAAAACAAGCAAACACTAGACATAAGCTGATTAAAAGTATGTTTGGTCATTTAGTAGGGAGGTGTTTATTGTAGCACTAGACGTCCCACAGATACAGTTCAACATACTGTAATCCTCTATTACCCATCATCATTATCAGTCAGTCAACATCAATCCATGCTTAATTCTCACTGGTAACATTTAAAACAGTTATTCCCACAAAGGCCCCATCAGCTCTAAAATCACTCCTCAGCCAACACTTGCCTACAGTTTTTAGAGATTTACTGTAACTCCTCCCTGTGTCAGGGTGTTTGGACATGCTGTCCACTGAGGGCTACTTCACCTTCGTGGCACCTGGGCCGCAGCTGGCCTGTGCTGCGTTCGTCATCGTGGATCCCGGTGAGGTCATCAGTCTGGAGCTGTCTGACGTCAGCATCGACTGCAGCGCTGGAGACTTCATCAAGGTTGGCTTTGCCTGCTAAAAATAACGCCTGCACAACCCCCGGCCGAGACAAATAAGAACGGAAGCTTCGCTGCTGTTAAAAGCAGAAATTCTGTATCGTCTTCATTGGAATGAGGATAAAGCGGGTTAAGGAAGCTTTTAACACCATCATGGACCATCCTGTGTGCATTGGTCATATTATTTCCTAGAGCAAGAGTGGGAAGAAGGACATTTCAGTTCTGAAGCCAAGGCTACAAGTTAAATTACAGTTAAACCAACAGCAGCAATTTATATATAATACAATCTAAATAAGAATTGTTCCATTAGCTTGTATTTATCTATTTTTCGCTGCTGCCCGAGGTTCTACATGCTTGAGAGAAAACATCTGGATTTTGTCTGATGTTTTTTTGTTTCAGATTTCAGGTGGGAATATGTATGACAGTTTTATGTATGAAAAAGGAAAAGTAAAACCTCTGGAAACCTTAACACCTCTTGTGTAAAACTGACATGTGTCTAGAAAAATTATGTCAGTCAATGATGTTTAGTGATTCTAAAATACAGCTTATTGTAAATTATTACTTAACACTGCTATGTTCTTGCTGGATCATTTTTTGATCTGTGTGCTCTTAACTGAGTAAAACTTTCTTCACTTAATGATTAAAAACCCTGGGACAATTAATCCACACAGTGCTTTTGCTACCACAGATGTTTGACGGCTGGGTTCTGAAGGGGGAGAAGTTCCCCAGCAGTCAGGACCACCTGCTGCCTCTGCACCAGCGCTACACCGACTACTGCTCCTCCACAGCCGCCCGAGCCACCAGCCGCTCCTCTCAGAACGTCGCCATGATCTTCTTTCGCATCCACAGTCCTGAAGGCCGCTTTACACTCGCTGTCAAAAAGCTACATAACCCTTTCCGTGAGTGACTGCTACACATCTTATAATTATATATATATGTGTATTTTTATCTTATTTTTTCTGCCTTCATAATAAAAAATAGGCATTTTACAACTCCTGTCGTGACATCCGGCTTATAGCAGCATTATTTTACTTTGATCTTTTTCTCGCCTCCATGATTGACTAATGTAGATTAAAAAAAACATAATCCCTCATTAACTGCTGCATATATTTAGGCTGAACAATAACTGAAATCACTGAAAAGGGAATTTGCACTTGCAACAAAACCATATTTGTGTTGTTTGTGTTGGAAAATGAGGGCCAAACTGGTGCTACGTTGCTTGTGTGCACGCATGTTTTCTCTTCCCGGATGTTTGCGCATCATCGGGCATTAATCAAAGCCGGGGGCGACAGGGAGAGATTGGATGAGAGGGATGCACCTGTTTTCCAGCTGCATGACAAACAAGGTGTTAACACCGTGTCAAGCAACATAACAATCACAGCCCGGCTGTGAGACAAACACACGCGAAGAAAGCGCGCTGACACAAAGAGGGACTGAATGGATTGTCTATGGGTAATCAACATACACCACAGGTCAGTGTGAGGCCTCATTCATAAATTGACCACTGACTGCAATTGTCCACAATACTGCTAAAACGGATCAATGGTAAAACTCAACACATTAAAAGCCCTCTGACTCTGGATTTTTTAAAAAAGCTTCACTTTTTAAAGTATGCATGTGCTAGTAATGATTCATTTCATCAAAACTAAAATATGATTTGTTTTCTATATTAGAGCAACAGTCACCAACATAATACAAAACGCACTCATTAGCTGCATTAAAACTTTAAAAAAAAGCCATTATGTCTTATGCTCAAATCTTACAGAACAAATAATATTCACAATGTTCTCTCTTCAGCTTTGATTGGCATGGCTCTTTCTCTGCTGAAATCTTCCTAAATGAACAATACGCCTTCAGGAGTAAAGTGTTCCGATTCCTGTTGGTGCCTGTCTAGTCTACCGTACTGTTATCAATTCAGATTTCATCATTTTCTTATCTTTGTCATCAGAACTGAAATTGGATTTCCATGCTCTGCCCTAATTGTGTCTCCTCCCCGCAGTCAGCCTTGATTATGTCCAATTTGTGACATGAGGTGTCAATAATGAGTTTCTCTGGTGATGGGGAACTGTTAATTTGAAATCTCTCCTCCTCTGTATGTATGTGTATGTGTGTGTGTGTGTGTGTGTGTGTGTGTGTGTGTGTGTGTGTGTGTGTGTGTAAAGCCTGTAACATCATGTCCCAGAGTCCAGAGGGCAGCTTCACCATGGTGATGCCACATCAGCGCAGGAACTGCAGCTTCTCCATCATCTACCCTGTGGAGATCCAGCTGACAGAACTCAGCCTGGGTCAGGCCAGAAGCAACGAACTCAGCCCACAGGTGAGACCCCCAGAGACAGGTGAGACCCCCAGAGACAGGTGAGACCCCCAGAGACAGGTGAGACCCCCAGAGACAGGTGAGACCCCCAGAGACAGACAACACCCCCCTCCCTGTCTGAGGAAATATCTTACTGATGCCATACTCTTATTTTGTGAGTGCTGCTCTTTAAATGATCTAATTTATAATGTAATCACATTGTGATCGTTGACAAAGACGTTGGCCTCTAACTAGCACCCAGTGTTATTCTAAGCAGACGGTGAATTTTCAGTTCATAATTGAGATCCATCATCCTGCAGCCAAAATAAACCCAATTGAGCTCAGTAAGTAGCCTAATCACTTTAAGTGGCCTGTTTCCAGACCTCTGGAACTCAGAAGTCACTGCTAGGTCTGTGTCCATTAATGGCTGTTTTCTGCCGTTAATGGAAAAACGGAGCAATCAGAGCTTTGTAGGAGCAGTTTATAGTGGATGTGTGGATGAAACCCACCTGTTTAAGTACTTGTCACTATAAGCAACATTAAGTGTCTATATTCTAGCTTCCGTTTGTTAGTGTTGATATTATTTATTCTAAATTTTGAATTAGAAAATATGAATATCAATAAAAGGGATCTGTGAACCATGAATAAAACACTTGATGTTTTAATAATTCAAGTGTTAAGTGTTACACATACAGTAAATGTCTTTTATTATGTGACGATATAAACTGCTGTAAAATAACTGATGTTGAATGATTGATTAACAACAGAACTTTTCGCAGCAGCCATATTAATATTTAATATTAAATAGACACAGACATTACCAATAATACTAATTACTCTGTAATTAATAGTAATTACAGAGTTTTTTCCCCTCCAACATCCAAAAGCAGCAGCCTGACCTGAATAAAAGCTTAATTATTATCACTGGTAACACCTATATTTACCTTCATATACAGAGGATAGGAACGGACCTCCTCCAACAATATACTTGTTTGAATTTAAAGGAGCAACTGTATCTGATTCTAGATATTGTGTTGACACAATAATATGATGACTAGCAGCATTCAGTGTGAGATCTACATGCATTTGTCTCTATGAGTTGGTCAGTTTGATATTTCTATAAAAGTTTTGAAAGCATCTGGCAGGCCTTCACAGTGACCTCCACATATATACATCGTTTACCTCATTTATTCCAGTGAAACATAAAGCTCCTATTACCGAATTTATACCAATTAGTTTTATTTTCCCCGTTTTGATGGAAACCATTTGCATCTATTGTATTCGCAATGCATGGATGGCAATAGTCTCCTGAAACACATTGGCAGTGAACTTCTACAGACATTGTCATTGAACATAATCCAGGGTTATGGTGGCTTGTCCAAAATCATTTTTTTATCTGGTAAATGTGTTGTACTGTTTCCGGCTGATAAGAAACATTTACAGATGAAAGTACAGGGGGTTTGCTGACATTACCAAATAATCAGAGAGATGTTAGTTGTTCTTTTCTCTGCTGCTACAGTGACTACAGCCAATAGTAATTAATTATGCAATGGTCTGAAACCAACGATTTCCACAAGTGAAGAAACTCTGTGTTTAGTCCAAGTTAAGAGAACAGACATGGTGTGGATCATGTTGATTTAGGTATGAAAGAACCAAATGAACGTGTTGGCAGCAGGTCTGACGCTGGCTGCCAGACTGCTGACATTATGATAAACTGTAGCTGCATTCACTGGGCCAAATACAACACCCTGATCATTCCCCACCAGTGTTGAGGCAAGTTAGAGATATTAAAAGTCAAAAGTGACAGTTCAGGTGTGATTTGTACGAGGAGAAATTACAGCTGCACGTAATCATATTTTATTATTGTTAAGTACATGGTGAAACAGGGACCAGCATAGATGGACCTGATCTGTAGTTTTAGACAATCTCACAAAGGACATCCTGCTATGTTATTTACTCACGTGTGCACTGAAAATAGTCTTCATCAAGTGCCATAATTACTCCAGTTTGAGTGATAATCACTTAGAGCTATAGTGCTGTGTAGGAAACCTGCTTGGCCTTTATTTTAATACACCAAGCTTCATATTTGGGGCCTATTATTAAAGATGTATGTCCTAAAAAGTAATTGAATGTGGTCTAACAATGTAGTCCTGTGCTGCTGACAAGTTCTGACAACAGTCAAACCATCTATTATACTAGTAAAACTAAAACTTTACTACAAAAACTAAACTAGCAAAATCAGCTTTATGCCAAAATACTGTTGTTATATAACTGATGTTTCAATTTGAAAGAAAGTCAACCTTGTCCTTAAAGGTACAGCAAGTAGTTTCTGGTGACAACTAGTGGTGACATTGCAGACTGCTAACAGAGAACCCCAATGCATAGGAGAACCTAGAAGCTAGAACCTAGGGTTCAGAGGTCGACTGACCCCAGAAAAAGCCGCATAAAGCCATTGCTTAGTTTGGCCTTCTAACATGATGTAACATGACAGGCTTAGCGGATAAAACAACTCAAGCTAAGGTAATAAAATGTTTTTTTTTAATTGAATTAAATAAAAATTAGTGCTCGTGAAGTATTTGATGCTAGCTCTTAAAACGTTGTGCCATAGCAGCACTGATGGTTTAAAATTGCACTTTCATTCTGTGCTATAGTCGCATTGTTGTATGGTGTGTTTTGTACAGAGGCAGGCGTGGTCGGGCTGTTCGGGTTCAGGCGACTACGTGGAGCTGCTGGGGGGAAACGGGGTGGACACGTCGAGGATGTTTCCTGTGGCTGATATCTGCTTCTCTCTCAGTGGACTCGGTGAGTCTCCGTTTGTCTGAATCTGTGACTTTCAGTGTTACATCACGTTTCCAGTAAAGCAGAGAACTGGACTTGTCTTTAGCAGGCCTTCTGACAGAGTTACATGATACAATGGTTGCTAGTCTGTCCATTAAATATCAGTCTCATTTTTTTAGATGTACAGAAACATATTAGAGTTGATGAAATATTTTAATAATAATAATAATTAAGGTATTTCACAATGAGACTATCTTATTGGATTTTATACAGCAGGAACAAATGGATGCCTATAGATAGTTTTAATATAAATAAACTTGCGAGGCTAGACTGAAACACAGGCTTGCTCTGAATGAAGTCAGTGTAAAGTGTGTGTTTTTCTCTTGGTTTCTCCCCGTGGCTCTTCAGCCCAGATGAAGATTGGTTGTGATAACTCGGTGGTGAGGCTGGTGTCCAGCGGGAACTACATCAACCACGTTTCCTTCCAGTACCGACTGCTGGAACGGAACAAGCTTCCAAAAACCCAAGAGAACAGTCTGGATAACTTCTGCACCGTGGAATGAGATCAAACAAACACAAGCATACACACACACACACACACACACACGCACACGCACACACACACACACACGCACACACACACGCACACACACACACACACACACACACACACACACACACACACACACACACACACACACAAAACCATCCCTCTGTAAATACACCACTTTAAAGATTTATCCCATTGGATTAACCCTGTCAATAAATATATAAAAATATACCAAAAAAATATTTTGTATTGTTTTGACAAATATTTCATTCCTAATTATGTTTACTTTAAGTATATTTATTTGAATAATAGTTTGCACTGATTTCAAATTCAAGAATGATAATGTGTCACATGTTTTTTTTCTTTTCTATCATTTCCTTATGACGTTCTGTGAAATGTTTCTTGGCAATAGCATTTGTTTTTAGTTTTGTTCTCAGTTTAATAAGTTTCAGTTTTTTGGGTTTTTTTTTACATCTCTCCTGTTGCTGTTTATAATGCTATGACAATTTAAAAATAAATATAACTTGCATCGTGAAGAACATTTGGAATGTGACATTTTGTGGGTCATTTTTAAGCTGTTCTTTTTGTGTTTGTTTTACTAGTAGAACTTTTGAATTAGACTTCACTGTGAGCGAACTTTCAAAGAGCTTGCTTCATCGATGGTGTGTGGTTATGAGAAGTACAGCCTGCTCTGGTAAAATCAATAACATCAAATTGAGTTTGTTTCTGCAGCAGATGCTAAAATAATTTACTTCCACAGAAGAAAAAATCATCCAAAAAAGGGATGAAAAAGGGTATCCCTAAATATAAAAAAAACACTTTTAATAAAGAAATATGAATATTGATGCATAGACAACGCACACATACACATCAAAACAAGCCTCTAGAAGCCAATAGTCTAATTTTAGATAATATACTTGCAGTGTAGCCAGAGAAGACATCCCTTATATACAAAGCAATATTGTGTGTGCCTAATACACACACGGTATTAAAATATGTCCTATTGCAATCAGTATCACACAATGACACGTGGAGTATTGCTCTTATCTCTCATAATCCAATCTGTTCCAGAGACAAAGTCTGAAATAGCTTTCATAGTGGCTGATCATTGCTCAAAATCATAATTAAAAAGGCTAAAAAAAAACTAAAACTGAGTATACAGGTTTGTTTGTGACCAGTCTCCCTCACTGACTGTTTAGCCTTAATCTCTTACATTCTGTATGGATTCTTTGTGGATCCTCAGTCTGTATGAATGTGCAGCTCCTAATGGGATTATACAACAAGCCTCAGTGCTCTTATTCACCACGACATCCTTCTAACTGGCTCACTTTTGATCTCCTCCTTACGTGGAATTAATCTCAAACCTGCTCAGCCGTGATGATTCAATTAACCAGCGGATGTCTTTTTTCGCTCGATGTGTTGCAATTTTCAGTCTTCATTAGAGAATGAAATGCAATTTGGATGCCATTGAAGGGGATAGAGTTTGATTATTTGTATCACAGCGGTCTTGAATACATAAAGTAATGTATTTATAGTGGCCTGAGGTGGTGGACTGTAAATGAGCTTGTCACTTGTTGGGGCCAGAACGGGTCACATGTCCTTGTGGATGCGATGTGACCCTGCAAAGAATTAGATATGCATGTGCTATTAATAACAATAAAGCAACAGAAAGAGCAAATTATGTTTGTTGAGGATGTTCTACGCACTGGTAAATGAATAAACAACACACACAAAATTAAAATGTTGTAATTATTAAGAATTCTAAATGTTTTACAACCTGGATTATATTTTCCTGGTTGTCGGTTATGATAATATATTATACACCAACAACATTGTTTTAGTTCATAATGTGACTGATATAATCTGTCTGTAATTAATCCTAATTAAATGTATTCTTAGAGACATTGTTGATGTGATTAATCTTGTGTTTTTAATACATATATTTATTTTTAATGGAAAAAGCTTAATTCAATCACAGCAGGACAGAGACAGTAAACATGTTCATCCATTAATGAACATTCATTGGTGTAACACACATTGCTTAACAGTTTAGCTACTGGTTTATATATGTGACCTCAGCTCTGTGGCTCGTTGCTCATCAGCGTCTTCAGAGAGCATTAAAACATTTATTTCAGAGGTCGACTGACCCCAGAGCCAGAATATCAAAACAAATTACATACATCGTCCACACGCTGCTAATGTCTCAGACTATATTACGTCTCACAGTCTTTAAAGACTCATTTGTACTGTTCCGCTGCAGTCCATGCAACGTGACAGTCATTTTGAAATGTGCATCTGTTACATAAATGAGATAAACAATAATAAAACAAAATAATTTGCTCAGTTAATTGAAAACATGACTCATCAAAATAAATTTGGAGTGCTGAGATCTTAGCATGTGGATGCTTTTGTCTCTGCATGACTCATACTGTAGAAAACGCTTTTCATGTGTGTGTGTTCTGGTGTGATTATGTATGAAAAATCCTCTTAGCGAGTTTCAAAGTCTTTGAAGATCCAGAGTAAACAGCAGCAGGTGGAGGTTTGTTAAGTTGTTGTTTTTTATATAGACTGAGTCATCTGTTATTGATGACGCAACAATATTAACCAGAAACACCAGTCAATATTTTCCTTGAACTATGAATAAAGTTCACACAAACACGTCTTGAGACAAAGCGATTGCACAATGTTTAAGTCATCGTGCAGAAAGCGATAGTTCAAGGGTGACTGAACAAAAAGAGTATGTTTAGTTTATGTGTAGGCGCTGTGTAAGAGAGATATCACAGCTGATAACCAGCTGGGGCGTGTTCTTGATCTGCTCTTTCAGAAGTAAACACAAGGCCGATTCTCTAAAGAAATTCTTGGAAATGAGAAGTTCCATTTATTTTTATTTTTAAGCTACATGCATTAGACTCATATCTAAAAATCAAGCATATCATATTTTGTTTTCAAGTGTTAGTCATAATAATGTGAAACTTGAGAATCACACCAATGTTATAGACTTGTTCTTATAATCTCTTCTTTCTTAACATTTAAGTTGTTTAGAATGGTAAGCCTTTCCATTTGTCCTATACTGCCCTCTACTGCCTGATTTCATCAACTACCCACAGGTTGGTAAATCCTTGCCAAATTAAAGATATTCCAAAATTGCTATTTCATCTAAAAAAAAATTACACTCTTAAATATGCTACATGTACAGACTTTGTAATACTCTGCAGTTTTTTGTTAAGAAAAAAAATTCAGAATACTTATGACAAATATGACTTATTATACACGAAACAATTAGAATATCCAATTTTATTAGGAGATTAAGATAAGTGCACTACAAAAAGAAAATTCATTCTCAAAGCATACTAGTATAGTAAATTTTAAAGGTAAGTCTAAGTAAAATCAAAGTTCACCACTATTACAAGTTCACTCATTTTACTTTCTAACCCTCAGAGCACCACAGCAGAATTAGACTTTTAGAGGATGGTTGTAAAAAATGAGGAGGTAAGGTTCACATGAGGAGTTTAATGATGGCTGCAGATGCTAAATAGAGCGGGACAAAGACTCCGGTGTGTTGGGCTCGATTACACAAGTCCTCACCACAGCATCTGACACCCACAGAATCAACTCGGTTGCACATATCGCTCCTCATGCATCCTTTGTTGACCATATTTTCAACCACTGCAAAAACAAAGACAGGAGAGGTTTATTGAAAATATAATGTGAAATATAAAATTTCATAAGTCTTGTTGAGGCTAAATTAATTGAATTCAATTTAATTTTAATTGTATGGCACATAATCACAAATCCCACGTTAGCTTTAAAGTTTGTACAAGAACAACAGAACATATCCTGTGATTAGACCCTCACATCGTACGAGGTAAAACTCCCTAAAAAACCCTGTTAATGGGGAAACAAACCGAAGAAGCCTCAGGAAGAGTAACAGAGGAAGGATCCCTCGTCCTGGACAAACAGGCAAGCAATGCCAAATGTAAGTTGTCAAAATGTACTTCGGCATACTATAGTAAAGCCTTTTTTTTAGCGACATACAATAACATAACCTATTTTGAGCGACATTCTATAATATTACATTTTTTGAGCGACATTGTATAGTATGGCCTATTTTGAGCACCATACTGTGATACGACTTATTTTGAGAGATATATTATAATATGACCGTTAAGCAACATACTTTAGTGTGACCATTGTTGAGAGATATTCTATAGTATGGCCTTTTTTAACCACATACTGCAATATGACCTATTTTGAGCAGCAAAGTATAGTATGGCCTTTCTTTAATGACATACTGCAATATGGCCTTTTTTGAGCGAAATAGTGTAATATGACGTTTTTTGAGCGACATACTATAGTATGACCTTTTTCCAGTGATGCACTGTCGAATGGCCTTTTTTCATGCAGAGTACTTTAGTATGACCTTTTTAAAGCGATATAGTATAATATGATGATATAGTATAATATGATATAGTATAATATGACGTTTTTTGGGCGACATACTATGGTAAGACCTTTTTGAGCCACATACTATAGTATGACCTTTTCCAGCGATGCACTATAGTTTGACCTTTTTAAAGCAAAATAGTACAATATGACCTTTTTTGAGCGATATAGTATAATATGACCTTTTTTGGGCGACATACTATAGTATGACCTTTTTCCAGCGATGCACTATCGTATGGCCTTTTTTCATGCAGAATACTATAGTATGACCTTCTTAACGCGATATAGTACAATATGACGTTTTTTGAGCGAAATAGTACAATATGATCTTTTTTGAGCGACATACTATAGTATGACTATTTTCAGCGATGCACTATTGTATGGCCTTTTTTCATGCAGAATACTATAGTTTGACCTTTTTAAAGCGATTTAGTACAATATGACCTTTTTTGGGCGACATACTATAGTATGGCCTTTTTTCATGCAGAACACTATAGTTTGACCTTTTTAAAGCGATATAGTACAATATGACGTTTTTTGAGCGATATAGTATAATATGATCTTTTTTGGGCGACATACTATAGTATGAACTTTTTTCAGCGATGCACTATCGTATGGCCTTTTTTCATGCAGAACACTATAGTTTGACCTTTTTTAAAGCGTTATAGTACAATATGACCCTTTTTGAGTGATATAGTATAATATGACCTTTTTCGGGCGACACACTTTAGTAGACCTTTTGGAGCCTCATACTATAGTATGACATTTTTTCAGCAACGCACTATCGTATGGCCTTTTTTCATGCAGAATACTATAGTTTTGACCTTTTTAAAGCGATTTAGTACAATATGACCTTTTTTGAGCGATACAGTACAATATGACCTTTTTTGGGCGACATACTATAGTATGGCCTTTTTTCATGCAGAATTCTATAGTTTTGACCTTTTTAAAGCGATTTAGTACAATATGACCTTTTTTGAGCGATACAGTATAATATGACCTTTTTTGGGCGACATACTATAGTAAGACCTTTTTTCAGCAACGCACTATCGTATGGCCTTTTTTCATGCAGAACACTATAGTTTGACCTTTTTAAAGCGATTTAGTACAATATGACCTTTTTTGAGCGATACAGTATAATATGACCTTTTTCGGGCGACATACTATAGTAAGACCTTTTTTCAGCAACGCACTATCGTATGGCCTTTTTTTATGCAGAATACTATAGTATGACCTTTTTAAAGCGATATAGTACGATATGAGGTTTTTTGAGCGATATAGTATAATATGACCTTTTTTGGGCGACATACTATAGTATGGCCTTTTTAAAACGATATAGTACAATATGACCTTTTTAACGCGATATAGTATAATATGACCTTTGTATGACATTTTTTCAGCGATGCACTATCGTATGGCCTTTTTTCATGCAGAATACTATAGTATGACCTTTTTAAAGCGATATAGTACGATATGAGGTTTTTTGAGCGATATAGTATAATATGACCTTTTTTGGGCGACATACTATAGTATGGCCTTTTTTCATGCAGAATACTATAGTTTTGACCTTTTTAAAGCGATTTAGTACAATATGACCTTTTTTGAGCGATACAGTATAATATGACCTTTTTTGGGCGACATACTATAGTAAGACCTTTTTTCAGCAACGCACTATCGTATGGCCTTTTTTCATGCAGAATACTATAGTTTGACCTTTTTAACGCGATATAATACAATATGACATTTTTTGAGCGATATAGTATAATATGACCTTTTTGAGCCTCATACTATAGTAAGACATTTTTTCAGCAACGCACTATCGTATGGCCTTTTTTTATGCAGAATACTATAGTATGACCTTTTTAACGCGATATAGTATAATATGACCTTTGTATGACATTTTTTCAGCGATGCACTATCGTATGGCCTTTTTTCATGCAGAATACTATAGTTTGACCTTTTTAAAGCGATTTAGTACAATATGACCTTTTTTGAGCGATATACTATAGTATGGCATTTTACATGCAGAATACTATAGTATGACCTTTTTAAAGCGATATAGTACAATATGACCTTTTTTGAGCGACATACTATAGTATGACATTTTTTCAGCAACGCACTATGTTATGGCCTTTTTCATGCAGAATACTATAGTATGACCTTTTTAAAGCGATATAGTACAATATGACGTTTTTTGAGCGATATAGTATAATATGACCTTTTTGAGCCACATACTATAGTATGACCTTTTCTCAGCGATGCACTATCGTATGGCCTTTTTTCATGCAGAACACTATAGTTTGACCTTTTTAAAGCGATATAGTACAATATGACCTTTTTTGAGCGATATACTATAATATGATCTTTTTTCATGCAGAATACTATAGTATGACCTTTTTAAAGCGATATAGTACAATATGACGTTTTTTGAGCGATATAGTATAATATGACCTTTTTTGGGCGGCATACTATAGTATGACCTTTTTCCAGTGATGCACTATCGTATGGCCTTTTTTCATGCAGAACACTATAGTTTGACCTTTTTAAAGCGATATAGTACAATATGACCTTTTTTGAGCGATATGTTATAATATGACCTTTTTTTGGCGACATACTATGGTAAGACCTTTTTGAGCCACATACTATAGTATGGCATTTTTTCAGCAACGCACTATATGATGGCCTTTTTTCATGCAGAATACTATAGTATGACCTTTTTAAAGCGATATAGTACAATATGACGTTTTTTGAGCGATATAGTATAATATGACCTTTTTGAGCCACATACTATAGTATGACCTTTTTTCAGCGATGCACTATCATATGGCCTTTTTTCATGCAGAACACTATAGTTTGACCTTTTTAAAGTGAAATAGTACAATATGACATTTTTTGAGCGATATAGTATAATATGACCTTTTTTCAGCAACGCACTATGTTATGGCCTTTTTCATTAGGATTACTATAATATGACGTTTTTTGAGCGATATAGTATAATATGACCTTTTTTGGGCGACATACTATAGTATGACCTTTTTCCAGCGATGCACTATCGTATGGCCTTTTTTCATGCAGAATACTATAGTTTGACCTTTTTAAAGTGAAATAGTACAATATGACATTTTTTGAGCGATATAGTATTATATGACCTTTTTTGGGCGATATACTATAGTATAACCTTTTTTTTAGCGACATACTATAGTATGGCCTTTTTTGAGCGACATACTGTAATATGACTTATTTTGAGCGATATACTATTGTCTGGCCTTTTTTGAGCAATATACTATAGTATCGCAATTTTTGAGCGACATACTATCATATGACAATTTTTGAGCGCCCTGCTATAATATGACCTTTTTTGCGCGACACACTATAGTATGGCCTTTTTTAACGACACATTATAATATGACCTTTTATGAGCAATATAGTGTAATATGATCTATTTCGAGCCACATACTTTAGTATGGCATTTTTTTGAGCGACATAACGCAGTATGTCCTTTTTTGAGCGACATGCTATAAAATGACAGTTTTTGAGCGACATACAATAGCATGGCCTTTTTTAACATAGGCAGGGCCTTTTTTGAGAGACATAAATGATAAATAACATGCATTCGTATCGGGCTTCTCTAGTGTTGTCACTGACCCAAGTGTTTTATACTCCAAGTTTTATTTCACCCATTCGTATACTGATTGCGGTGGCGATATACAATCCTGACCGCACATCAGTAAAAACATTCACACTCAAGTTTGGGTTAAGTGTCTTGCCCAAGAACACAATAACATACAACCCAGAGGAGTTGGGAATCAGACCACTGATTCTCCAACTGCTGGTCGACTGCTCTACCTCCAAGCTGTAACCGCCCCAGTTCAACAATTTTGTTGCAACAAGACCATATCTCATAAATCACTCACAGAATATATTACCTTTAAGCCATGTGGTAATTAATTAAACTTACCAATTGTGGTGCCACAGTAGTTATGGTCGTGAGCACAGTTCCAGACCTCATTGCAGGTGCCAGGGTTTGCACCCCAACAGGTGTAACACTTTAATCCATATACTGCAGATAATGGAGAATGCAACATGTTTTACATACTCCAATTAAAAAAAGCGACGTTTCTGTGCTGAATGCCTATTTTATGCTGCGCTTACCTCCTGACAGCATCATACAGATGAAAGCCAAAGTTAGACACAGCCTCATTTTGAGTTTTTGATCAAATGGGGAAGAATAAAGAAAATGACTTCGGTCAGTTAAAATAACCTTACAGGCTGTTGATGTCAAATGAACATTATCCAGGTCTGTGTGTGTCTTTTGGTCTCAAAACTCCTCAGTGCATGTGAGGTCACATTCGGGGAGTGTTCACCAACCGTCATTTAAAGTAGATACTCTAGGCCAGTTTTATTCTTTACAGTTTCAATAATTCATCATCAAACCAATTTTCAAATGAAGTCTAGTGTCAACAAGCTTAACTTGTGTTGAAACAGCTTAATTAACATTTATTTGTGCAAGGTATTTACCCAGAACATTTCAGCTGTTTGTAAATGAAGGTGAGGCTGAAACTGCCACACCTGGAAATGCCAATGTCTAACTATTCGAATGTTCGTACAACAGATTTACAGTGACCGTGATGGAATATTAATGTCTGTAAAAGTGCAATCTTTTAGGCTTCCTAGAATCACTGCATATACACTGCGGCCAGATTTAAATAACACTGCTCAGAAAAATCCTATTTTAGTGTTCCTCAAATATAAATCCTAACCTTACTCAGATGTAATTACTGCAGCACCCGCCTGACACACACACAGACGCACGCACATACACACAAATACACACACATATGGTTTGTGAGCTCTTTAGTGTAGACCTTTAATAGCATTAATAAGTCTACGTCATTAATCTGCTGCCAGGAAAGGAAGAGTGACTCAAAGAGACTCTATATGCAGCAGGATTTAAAGAGGCCATTTACCTAAATAATTAAAAAAAAAAATCCTTTCTGATGGGACAATTCTTTTAAGTATAATCCTCACTCCACAGTTCACGAAGAAAAAAAAAACATTAAACTGGCTATAACATGTTTGTTGTCTGTTAGGAAAAGCCAAACGCAGCTTTTTACCCCTGGATCAAAGGAGGCAGATGAGGTCTGATGCGAGGTAAACCACCAGCTGCAGAGAAATAATCCATCCATCTTCACCCATATTCTCATTGGTAGTTTTACTATAGTGCAGAAGAAAAATCTAATCAGCACAATATGAGCATACTTGCTGCAGCCTTCTTCAGGGGTCACGCAGGACCAGTCGCAGTTCATCACTAAATTATAGAGTTGTAAAGGTTTTGACATTACTGTCTGATATAGCTTCATCTTATTAAGTCTCACAGTCAACCACAGCCCGATAACAACATCTCTGTCTGAGGAAGAGAAGGAACGAGCAGAACAATGGGAGCTCAAGTGTGAATATGCAATACACTTTGTAGCTGTGTAGCTTCTATCTTTGAGCCAGATCCCGACGAGCTAATTTCCACATGCTTGATATGACATAAACTTGACTTGGTTGCAGATGCATTGTTTGGGTATGGCATCATACTTTTATTTATCATTAATAAAGAAATCATAAAAGAAATGCATCAATTTAAAACAAAAAAGGAACATTCACCTGTAAGTGGGATTCATCAAGAGACTTTATTGTGTTTTGAATTTATGTACATGTGGTTAAGACATTCTGCATGTACATCAGTACCATGCTATACATGCTATTAATATTTTTATAGGACCAACGGTTTAGTGACCAGCAGTTGGAGCTCCTGCTCTACTCCTGGATTCCAAGCAGAGGTGATGTTCAATTCCTGAACTGAAGGATGGGGGGCGGGATTTTAATGTCCTGCCCCTTCTCCAGCCTTTTCTCACATTCAATTAGATAGTTTACGCCATCAATCACTAGCTGCACCAGCTCGACCTGTGGGTGCATAATAACTGTATTAACAATAACAATTTATATCATCAACACATACAGTTTAACAAGTTCTGATATTTGAATTACCAATAAAAATTACCATTGGCCATGTCAATAGCTGAGAATTATTATAATCATCATGCATAGTTATTATCGCACTATAAATGTTTAGAAAAGCTCATTCTGCCATATAAAGATACACATTCTGACAGGACTTCCTATAAGGATGCACACAAATCCTGCCCCATTAAGTGGAAGACTACACCTAACTATAGCCCTGACAATCGCATTTTATGAACTTCTACTTTATTCAATTGGTAGATCATGTTGAGGTTGATTCAAAGCTTGTGAGGAAATTGTCCAGGAAAAGATCAATTCAGGCTTCAGAAGTCTGCTGACCTCAACTGGCACATCAGATTACAGATTAAAGAACAGCAGGGGACGCGGTTATTCGCAGCCCACACCTGCTGAGATGTCTGCTCTCCTCCGTTTGTCTCTGTCTTTCTCAGCCTGCTGCTCATTTCTACTTTTACTTGCTGTATCCAACGCCTTCCTCTCTGTATTCTCTATGCGTTTACCTCTGACTTGCCCAGACGGTCGAGGTTAGAGACATCGACCGTGTCGCCACTCGCAGCCGTGTCAACGCCTCCTGTGCCTCTCTTCTGTAGCCTCAGGTTCTCCAGGATCTTTTTGAAGCGAGGGTCCTAGATCATTGACACAATCATTGTCAGGCACGAGAATCATCTCACAGGGGACAATGGATTTGTTGACGACAACTTGCCTGTGTTTTATACTTAATTACCTTTGTGAGGAGGGGCAGACGAATATGCACACCGGCCCGGAGGCCGGTGCCAAGGTTAGAGGGGCAGGTGAGGATGTAGCCCAGACGCTCGTTCCACATAAACTCCCAGCCCTTTTCTTTAATTAGAGCCTCCACCTAGAAGTCAAAATAACATGAAATACTGTCAGTACAAGCAGTATAATAATTTAGTTTTGTCAAGAGTATTTGCAACATTAAGATCAACTACATATAATACACCTTGTATTTGATTACATTTATTCGATGTAGACACACATACCTGTTGAAGACCTCTGCAGAATGTCTCAAACACTTTCTTCATGTTTCCTCCTTTCTCCATGGCTATGACCCTTGTGTGGTCTTCCTCATTGATCCAAATTAAGAAGTTCTTCTGGTTGTTGTGCCTGAGACGATCAGGGAGGAACAATTCAACTCCGCTCAAAAGGAAGGGTTTAAAAAACGAGAGCGATATCACAAAATAAATGACCCCCAAGTTGCAGTTACTGACAAAGAGGAGAAAAGGGGGCAAGAGACGAGTAAAATTAGATTAGTTCAGAGCAGCAGTTGGAAAAAGGATGTCAAAATCAATAAAAGACGAGATACGGTAACATACATTCGTTTTCTTTCTGGAGGACCTGCAATACATTTTTCTGAGGTTTAAGGATACTACCAGCGGTGTACTAAGCACTAAACATATGGGGATAATGGGATTTACTAGAAAACACACTAACACAGTGAAGCACTGAGTCTAATCTTCCTTCTTGTTGCTGAATGTGAGCCCTGCAGCAGCGGTCACACTTTCTGTTATAGAATAAATGGTGTACGTAATCTAATTCTACTGTAAAATCCACTCCTCTCATATGGCTCCCTCTGTATGGCCATGGTGCTTAATGTTGTCTGACGTCTGACAGTGTTTCCAAATCCCTCCTAAATCCAGTACTCGGATCAGCAATAGGTACAGAGATGGTTATTAGCACGCTACCCACCTAGAAAGTGACCTCTAAATTGTAAACGCATCTTCAAAAAACAGGTCCTTCTCAAAAAATGAGCATATTGTGATAAAGTTAATTCTTTTACATAATGTAATGGTAAAAATTACACTTTCATATATCTTTCCATACCAACTGAACTGTTTCAGGCCTTTTTTTGTTTTAATACTGATGATTTTGTCAGACAGCTCATGAAAACCCCAAATTCCTATTTCAAAAAATTTGACTATCACAAAAAGGTGCTCTAAATGAGCAAGAACCTAAACATCTGAATCAACAAGTTAACTCTAAACACCTGCAAAAGATTCCCTAGGCTTTTAAAAACTCCCAGCCTGGTTTCTTACTAAAAAAACGCAATCATGGCTGCCGACCTGACTGCTGTCCAGAAGGCCATCATTGAGACACTCAAGCAAGAGGGTAAGACACAGAAAGAAATTTCTGAATGGGCTGTTCCCAGAGTGCTGTATTAAGGCACCTCAGTGGGAAGTCTGTGGGAAGGAAAAAGTGTGGCAGAAAACATTGCACAATGAGAAAAGGTGACTAGACCCTGAGGAAGATTGTGGAAAAGGGCCGATTCCAGACTTTGGGGGACCTGCGGAAGCAGTGGACTGAGTCTGGAGTAGAAGCATCCAGAGCCACCGTGCACAGGCGTGGGCAGGAAATGGGATAAAGGTGCTGCATTCCCCAGGTCAAGTCACTTTTGAAACAGTAACAGCGGCAGAAGCACCTGACCTGGGTTACAGAGTAGCAGTACTGGAATGCTGCTCAGTGGTCCAAAGTACTATTTGAATCTGGAGGAAGACTGGGGAGAAGGAAATGCCAAAATGCCTGAAGTCCAGTGTCAAGTACCCAGAGTCAGTTATGGTCTGGGGTGCCATTTCAGCTGCTGGTGTTGGTCCACTGTGTTTTATCAAGGGGATGGTTAATGCAGCTAGCTATCAGGAAATTTTGGAGCACATGGTTTACTGACCATAGTATTACTGTGCTCAATTGGCCTGCCAACTGTCCTGACCTGAACCCCATAGAGAATCTGTTGTGAAGAGAAAGTTGAGAGACGCCAGACCCAAGACTGTGGATGAGCTTATCGCCGCTATTGAAGCATCCTGGGCCTCCATAACACCTCAGCAGTGCCACAGACTGATTGCCTCCATGCCACGCCGCATTGAAGCAGTCATTTCTGCAAAAGGATTCCCGACCAAGTATTGAGTGCATAACTGAACATAATAATTTGAAGGTTGACTTTTTTGTATTAAACATTTTTCTTCTATTGGTAGGATGAAAATGCATTTTTTTATATAGGGATTGTTGTTTTTTCTTTACTTTTTTGCCCAAATCATCAATATTCAAACAATAAAAGGCTTGAGCTACTTCAGTTGTGTGTAATGAATCTGAATAAATATATGAAAGTATAATGTTTATCAGTACTTTACAGAAAATAATTAACTTTATCACAATATGCTAATTGCTGGAGAAGGACCTGTAGGGTCTCAGTATTATAGGGCAAACTATGCAACGGCTACAAACTGTGCGCCTATAGAAGCAGCAGTACATCTTGGACTATGTCTCTCCTTGTCTTACCAGATCCCACGAGCATCAGGCCAATCTCTGGCCATCCCAGCTGCCGTGAGCAGAGGTGACACAGGTTTATCAAACAGGAAGTGCTCCTGATTGGCCAGTAAGGTGGGAAGACGAACCATGGGACATTAGATGTCAAAGGTCATCAGTTAAAATTGCAGAAACTACCCATATGTGTGTGTGTGTGTGTATGTATGTGTGTGTGTGTGTGTATAGGTCACTAACATCAATAAGCTGCTGTTGCTCTTTTTCAGTCATCTCTCCTAGGCTGTAGTAGCGACCAGCCAGGTCTCCCTTCAGGCCGGACAGAGCCGCCACGCACACGCGTTCCACCTCGCGGCGTTCGGAGCGCGTGCACGCGGGCGGAAGACTCAGCCCGCGGATGCTGCGGCCGGTGCGGACGCGAGATGACAAGACGTAGCGCTCATCAAACATCCCGGAGGTGATCTGAGGAACAGAAAGGTCAGGTCACTGAATGAGTGGACACAAGAAGTGGCGGACAGGCAGGGCCGCTGAGGTCTAACCTTGGAAGCGTCCAGGTCAGTCGGGTGCTTCATTGTTCGGGGGTCGTAGCCGTTGTGCCTATCCATGATAACAGGGTCAAAAATCTCAGCAAACACCTGATGGAATAAGAAAACACCTTCTGTTACAATGATCCTCGTTTACGACTAACGACACAAACTAAGTCATTACAACCATAAGGCCAACCTCGTAGCTCTCCTCGTCTCCAGCTACCATGCCCACAGTCTTAATGAAAGGGTGTCCAGGGTTGTCCACCCCGGTCTGGATGCACTGGTCTAGGGTCCAGTCGTTGGGGGTTGCCTTGTCCCTCAGGCGTGCGTAAATGGCCGGGGTCAGCGCAGACGCCATGCAGTTGTTGTGCTTCCTCAGGTCCGGGAAATCAGCACTGTAGCAATTGAAAAAGGTTTCAGTAAAAGGGACGCTATGCAACGTCTACAGTTTTTCAACACATATTAGTATTTGTCTATTTTGTTCCTTAAATATGTAACATAGTAACATCAGTCATTGTAAGGTACGATGGAGGCTTAGTTGTGTGGTGACAGGTGTGGGTCTCTTTCTGGTGACAAATGGTCTGTGTTGGAATTAAACAGTGAGGAATAAAATACAAATGAATCTCACTTTCCTCACATTCTGCATAAAAGTCTCGCTGTCATAAACTTAAATTGTCGAGTTTTATATTTTTAGGCAAAATACCTAAGTTGTCATGTGGTGTAAACCCTAACAATTTGGTTAGATAGTATAACTCTCTTAAAAAGGTTTTAAAATATAAAACACATGCTAATCAACTAGTATTATGGTTGGTTACAACATTTGACATTTATTGGTAAAAATCATGCAAAATTGTGATTTTTGTATAAAAAAATAAATAAATGAATAATTAAATGGACTTTCTCATCTTGCCAACCATAATTTTGTCACTGACCCATGAGCTGTTGATTTATTAATTGAAGTTTGCAAAAATACCCTGGAAAACTGAAATGTATTGTAGGTAACACATTTCAAATTTAGTAACAAGTTGTTCAGCTGCTTTAATCTATAATTAACGAAAGGAAACAGCAACAATTGATAATTTGTCCGTACAGATAACTATTAAAACAGCCCACGAATACACACACAGAGTACACACACGCGTTCACCTGGGTGGATAGAGCCTCTTCCTGTCCGCAGCAGCAGTGCTGTCATACAGGAGGTATCCTGACGCCAGGCTGCCAGCTCCCATGCTGGCCAGGATCACTGCCGTGTTACGGCCAGACATCACGCGGGTGAATGAGCTCGCCATGTCTACTTATACTGGGATATTCCCTGGTGATAGATAAGAGGGCAAAGGGGAGCAGCATTAAGCATACTTATTACTATTAAATAAAATAAATCTGTGTCCAGTGTTTAAGTCAGTCAGGGATATCATGTTGTGTTACTGTTCCGTCAAACCACATTTCACCTTTAAATTTGGTTACATCTTGCAGACAAAATAAATAATTTACCCCTAAAATTATGAATGCGATAATGACTCTAGTCTCAGAATGCAGAAGTATTTCTTTGTCTTTAAATATTGGCTTTCATGTGTATGCAATGCAAATGCAGCGTGTTATTAAAAGTAAAATGTATAAACTCATGTCTTGACGGGGAGGCAGTCAGACTACTATTAATTGCATTAGGCCACTGAATGCTTATGTAACAGATACGCCTGCAGACTGTGTGATTAGATTATTCTAGAAACAGACACAGACCGTCATTACAGGACGGCCACTGTCCCAGGTGATCAGACGATCTGTGATTGGTTACTGTTATTTTGGCATTAAGGCACTATGTGACATTAAATAGACAAACTCCACAAATAGTGTCACATACTGCAATGGCATTTATATGAGATGCTTCTATATCGTTTTTCATTTCTCATACATTTCCCATACGGAGAGAGGAGGAGGGATAAGATGAACAAATTAGACAACAAATCTAATAGTCAGAGATTCTCGTTAAAAAGAAGAAAAGTGTACGTTTAGAGGACGCTACAGAAAGAACTGAAGAGAGGCACGTATACTGTAGATATTTGTTATTACATGAAATTGTGAAAGATATATTCATTATTAGGATTTGTGTGGTAATGTTTTAAGAAGGATGTAGGTGTACAGCGCATTTACTGTAGGAGACATGAGCTTTGATAAAGGGAATATCTGTAGAAACACTTGTTGACCAGTGGCTGTTCATATCAGGCAGATTAAGAGGCCTTAATGCAATGTCGGCTGCACAGGCGGCCTGTGCTGTAAACTAAAAATGTTAAGAGAAGCCTGGCAGGAAACAGAGGGAAGACCATAAGTGAGGAGGTGAAGTCTGTTACTCACCTGAGTGAAGTCTGAAGAGCAGAAGCGCTGGTTGGTTTTCCTGCAGCTCAGTCCTGAGAGGCTCAATCTGCAGAGTGAGAGCAGAGGGACAGACAAACAGAGAGAGAGAGGGAGCTCAGGATTAGCCTCACAGCAGGAAACTGAAAGGAAATCCTCTTTCTACTGTCAGTCAGCATGTCTGCGTGTCTCTTCACACATGCTCACAAACACAACTTGCTGCAGGGTTTTATGTCTTTCTATGCTTGTTTTTTACACCATCATCTCTACTGCCCTTTTGCTGCTTTATACAGCTACAGTATAATTCCTGACTCCTGTGGCACAACACCAGGGATTAACTCCTAGACTATAAACTCATAAGTTTTGTATTCTAATCATTACCATTAGTCTTATACTTTGTTTGTTTATTTTTTGCAGACAGTACACATTAATCAGCAGTTGACATTTATACAGCATGATAATGCGCTGAGATTAGCTTCACAAAAATAACAGATAATATACTGTATATTGCAAATTTGCAATAAAAGAAAGAAAATGTATCACAAGTCATTGCCCTGTCTTAAAGAAACAATGTAATTAAAAATGTGACACTAACACTAATTTTCAAGTTAATCAATAAAATAATTTATGAGCAAATAACTGAGAGGATTATTTTTATTTGATTTCAATATAACAAAAAATGTATGCAAAAAATATCCTTATTTCCATAGGTAGAATATGTGGAAATCTTTCTATTCCTGATGGAGTGTATGCTATGTCAGATCTCTTTTTTTAATTTTTGTACCATTCAGTGTTCAGGGCTGGGCAGTGCTGACATGGAAGGTGTGGACAAAAGCTAAAGTTTAAGGACTCCTAGTCCTGGGAGTCAGATATTTGTCCTTTTTTCTCAGTAGCCTATTAAAGTCCAATTTAACAGATTTGTACTTATCCCAGGCCTGCACAGGGCTAAGATTCACAGTGTTGTGATGAATGTCTGTCATCCATCTGTCTCTGAGATGTTGAACTGATATATTTGCCCCTCTAAGAGACAAATGCTTACATTGGCTTCATGAAAGTGATAGCAGAAAGTAGCCACAAGGTGGCAGAGAAGACTCAATGTAAGGTCACATCAAAATTCAGATTTTCTTTAGAGAAGTTCTGTGCAGCACCTTTTGTGTGCATTAACAATTTACTTTAATCTTATATATGTAAATATTATAAATACTAACATTTAATGGATTCTACTCTCCACATAGTTTTTAGACCTTGGGTGTCAGACATAAATATTCAAGGTTTTTTGGTTAAACTAAGGCAAGTAAGCTGCTCTACATCAGCTTTGCTGAACCAAGAGGAGTCAAACATATGACCTTGGGGACAGAACTGGTTCACTAAGGGTCCAGTCTGGCCTACTGGATGAATATATAAACTAGTGTAAGTGTATAAAGTCAGGGTTCAATGGATACAAAATGTACAGTTTTGACATTGTATTGTTGAAATTGCACTTTTTTTCTTAATGTATCCCCTGTTTTATCATGTTAATATGTATGGGGAGTTCCTTAAAAAGCAGGCGAGACACTTGTAGATGTGATTTTTTAGTAGCGTGGCCAATTGAAGATCAAATTGATTTACTCCCCTGCTGTAAACCTAATGTAAAATTTGTATGAACAGTGTTTCACTGCTGTTGTGTAGCCTGATGCCTGTTATATGGACCTGATATTCTCCACTACATGTTTTCAGCTTATATATTTAACAAGGTGGTGACTTTCTTCCTGATTAATAACGAAAACGACCCAGAGATTTGCAGGTGACATTTCGCAGTATGTGGTCAAACTCCGACGGGGGTTCAGGTAATGCTGCAGAGCGAAGCCACGTGTCACTGCTGTAAAAGCAACACACCCTTCAATAAAACACGCAGGCGCACACACGTAAGGCATGTTGAATTTATTTCCCCTGCACCTACAACTGAAAAATGCAAACAAATAAATAAACAAACAAACTCACAACAATAAAATTACAACACAAATAAACATAGCGTCCTGTACTGTAGTCTCAAACCAGTATGTAAAACATTTCCTCTCATAAGTCCAGAACAAGGTTATACTTCTATGAGGAACGTTTTCTGCAGATGATCTTCACCACTGCTACTGCATAACAGGCTGTTTTACAGATGATATAGACTTCAGACTGTGAGGTACTCTATAGACAAACATGCCAGATTAGATGGAGAGAGTATTATTTTATGCCTTATAACAGAGCCAGTCGACAGCTACAGAGACAATAGTATCATAGAGAAGCAGAAGGTACAGGAGCATCCAGTCATACATGCACAACATGCAGCTGATGTGTGCATGCAGGACAACTATGTTCATCATATCAGCAATACGGAAAACAATGATTCTTGAAATGCTACATTTTTTTGACCTTCAAGAGACACTTTTTTTTTTTTTTTTAAGAATAAACTTAACAGATTACAAGAGCCTGGGATGCAAAACTATTATTCAACATATAGAGCAAGAGAGACAAAAAAAATGATAATGGTTGGATAAATATTCACAGCATTACAATTCAAAATGTTTCTTTTCAGCAACCATATGATATGTGTGGAGTCACCATATAAAAAAATAACATAAATACAATATCTGATGAAATAAATAGCGTGGAGAGGAACGATCATACGGCCACTCAAGCGAAGCTACATCTCAGAGAGTGCAAACAAACTGCCGACATCCAAGAGTTACACACTGGGACCTGACTACACACATCAGTATCTGAGCATTTGTCAAAGCTAAAAAAAAAAATCAAACTGCACACAGACAACGCAAAAGCTTTGCAGTAGAGGTTATAACAATGTTTAAACACTAGAGGGACATATCTGCTGACTATCAGTTGCTGCGATGCCTTTACTGTGGTTACACTAACATGCTACTGATTTAGCCTAAATGACCTGTTTTCTGAAAAGAAAGTTTTTAAGAGTAGAACAATCCAATTAAAAAAAAAAACAACTATAAGCAAGATTTTCTAAATATAAAATATCACCTTTATGCTTGTGGATTTGCAAATTTGACCTACACTATAGGAAGGCACCAATACGTTTTTTTTAATTCATTCATATGAACATTTGAGAGCTCTCCATTTACAGGAGTAGTTTTTAGGCAGAAACCATCTAAATATACAGAAATAATTCACTATGTCGAAATATTAGATTTCCATTTTTTTTAATGATCTCTGTTCATTTTATCTGTCTTCCTACATTACTTTTGAAGGCTTAAAGGCATTTTGCCCGTACCCAGCCCGCTGAGGATGCATAGTGGCTTAGAGAGTCACTCTGGTAAGAATGAGGCATGCTAAGCCGAGGGTCAGGGGTCAGGTAGAAGGCCATTTAGACAGTTACATCCCAAGCTGAAATCATGCACATCTATGCAGTGACCATTGTGACAGAAAGCGTATTTTTTTTATTATTTTTGGGAGGAGGAGGGGGGGGCTCTTGCTCCAGGACATAGCACGCAAATGCACAGGCAACAGAACACAGACACCAGCTCCGACATCGCTCTGTCACACAAGCTGTATATGCTACATCTCTGTTATATCAACTGTATTTTATCCATTCACTCCATGCTTTCAGCCTTTTTTTTTCTCAGGCTGTCTGAGGAAGTGACGTCGTGTGCACCGCACGCTCTGACTTAGAAACGACGAGCACACTCAGCCACATGTGATTTCCTCAAAACCCTCATGCAATAGAACCAAGACTTTTCCCTTTCGTTCTCTTCGACGACAATCAGCTCAACTTTGTCCTCTTTTCACGCTGCGCTCCAGTCACTTGTTCAACCCTTTCACAAAGGTCGACGCTCAAGATCTTTCTGCCTTCAGCCCGTCTCATCTCTGCTTCCGTGACCCTCTCAAAACCTCCCAATTTCCTCTTGATTGATTGATTGAGATTGCGTGGGCGTGTTGCCCTCGGGGGTCCAGGTCTGGTCCCACTGACCACAAACAGCCGTCACTCAGGCAGGAAGCCTGGGCTCGATCTTCAGAGAGAGATCATAGAGAGTGTCTTCATCCATGATCAGAGTCTTGTCCAGAAGGTACTGAGTCACCTTGAGAGAGAAGAATAATGGAGGATATATTAGTTTCACATGAGCAGCTAGTTGTATGTTTACATGTCAATCGAAATCTTGTTTTTTTTTTTAGTGTTTAACATGTTTTAGTGTAGAGACAATCAAAAAATGACTTTGCAACTAAGTCATTTACTGAATCTTGTGCTTAATTCAAATAGAATTTAGAACCCAAAGCAAACGTTTTAATGATTTAGGAAAAGTTTATCATTTGCATTTTAATTAATTTTTTATTTTGATTACAATGAAACATTTCTAAATAAAAAAAAGTTGATGCTGAGTTGTCTGAGAAAACACAAGAGAAAATCCAGTGTGTATGGAAAAAAGTACCTTGGCTTGATGCTCTATTCTGTAGGGCGTCTGCTGAAACTGTCGAATCTCCCTGATGATGTGTGAAATCTGAGGAAAATACGGACTTTAAGCTAATAGTAGAGCGGCCAGATAGATTGCACGTTGTGCATTTTGATGCATGCATATGCATACCATCCTCATTTTGGAGAAGTTGACGAGACCTTCCTCCGTGAAATTGGGCGTTCCCTCTTCGATAAACGCGAGGTCTGTCAGGTACATTCCCAGGTATGGCACACATGGAGGGTTGCAGCTGGAGACCAGGAAAAGCACTTTACAAAACTATTTGTCCTTCAAGTTTAATGTGCCAATAATAAAGCATTGGAAGAGTCATACTTTTTCAGCGTCTCCCTCAGGTTTTTAAACCTTCCCTCAGAGGACACGGTTTTCTGCAGTTTATCCATCAGGGCTTTGGACTGGACACACAAATACACATTTTTAAGTCACAACTTACTCTAAAATATTGTTTTTAAGGCAGAATAATGATCAAATGATTAAATAAAAAAAAGCTTCACTGTTAAATTGGCAGTATGGTTTGATAGAGGCTACCTGATGTGTGTATGGTTATGGAATAAATGGATATATTGGTCATAATGAAACAAAGAGCAGATACTCAACATTTAAGGTGAATGTGTTTCTTCTAATAATCGCTACAAACTTAATTTAAATGTAGTGAGATGGAGGACCTGCTTGCTGATTTTAGCCCAGGTCTTCTTCAAACGATAGATGGCGCTGCGATTAAGAGCAGACGTGATCTCCAGGACGCCGTTGTAGTTGTTGAGACAGCGGCAGATATCCGCCACCGCTACCCACTTCTCTATGGAGCTGGCCCTCGAGCCCACGTCGGTGTGGGTCATAATCTGTGACGCCACCAGGTTACTCATCTTTACATAGAAGAGAAGTAGGATACTTCTAAGTAGTGGGATACTTACAGACAAGTCCGAATACATAAAGGTGCTTGAAGGCATTTGAGGAGCTTACGTCATTGAAGTGTTGACTCGTTTTCATGATGTATGGCGTCCTTTCTGTCTTATCAACCTTCATCCAGCCCTGGCCCAGGAACTCTCTGGGGGGTGGTGGGGGGGGGAATAAAGACATGTGATTATATCCAAGTCAGCCAGGAACCGGATCCAATCACTCACACTGAAATGTGACACTGTAATTTCACAAGATGTGTGACTTTATAATAGCTGAAACCTGGGATGCAGCAGGGGTTGAAAAGGGATTTCTTGGACAGAAAATGCAGCATTACTACAGAATGACAGGTGCTGTCAAAGCCTTTTCTCCATCAAGAACTGAAAAAACCCTGTTTGATTTTTTTTTTGAGGAAGCACCAAACAGCTGCATTATTACTTGAATCTGCTTTTTAATTGAGTAAATTCACAAGGCGGGAGTGAATTTTTTTGTTTTATAACATAACCTAACCAACCACCACTTTTCATATTCTTATTTGAAGTTCAACTGTTTTGCCGCCGTTGTTTTGTTGGGTGGGTGTGAGTCAACCTGCAGTGATTAGCTGGTCTCATCACACACACACGTCCCTTTGATGTAGATGAAGCTGTGTTTGGCCTGAAGCGGCTCGCGCCATGAGAGCATTATGAGAAGCACTGACTCATAGGGAATGCTCCTGAAGACGATGTGGTCCAGCAGGGTGATTTGTTCAGCCAGCTCCATCGCTGAGAGCGACTCGAAACACTCGGCCTTGGGACAGTCCGCCTTAAACACACACATGGACATGCATCCACACACACACACAGACAAGCAGAGGCACAGTTATAAACCAACAAATATACGCACAAAGACAAAGTAACAAGGAGATATAAATATCTAATAGACACACTGGCTATGACGAATATGTTTTGTGACAGTTGACAGTCCCCTGCAGACCATCACAGTCAGGAAAGGGTGTATTTGCCCCTTCTGCCTGGAGGATAGGAGTTTGTGTACTGGCCAAGGTTTTCCACATATCACAGAGGCTACGGACACAGTGTATCCGTGTGCAAAACTCTGTCGTAATTAAGCAAAGATAATTCGTGAGACTCGTGACTTCTCGTTGCTTTGAGAACTGGAAAATGAACGAGCATTTGGGGGTGGTGCACCTGTTTATCAGTGTGCACGTACTGCGGAGAGGCGGGTTTCATGAAACCAGTTCATCCCATAGGGGACCACCGTGATATTCAAATTAAAAGTGAAAAGCTGTATCACGCCGCTAATCTGCAATAACGAGGGGCTTATGTTATGCGGCGAAAGGTAGAATTTCATACAACAATTTACGGCTGCTAGATCGAGTAACGTAATAATAAAGTTAATCATGCAATTTTCTCACCATCTGTAAAATGTCCTCTATCCTCAGCTGAGCATCGTCCTGCTCGTCTTGAGAAAGGGCACTATGGAACAGAACGGAACAGGATGGGGCTTTTGTAATAATTCCAGTAAATCCATTGAGAGCAAACATTCATATTTTTCTTACTCTTGTTTTGTCCTCATAAGGAAGACTTACACTGCAGAGTTCTCATCATGAACATAAATTTGAGATTCAAGATTTGTTTTAAAGTCACGGTGTGTGTGTGTGTGTGTGTGTGTATGTGTGTGTGTGTGTGTGTGTGTGTGTGTGTGTGTGTGTGTGCGTGTGCTGTACCTTAATATGTTTGCAGTAGCTTTTCTCTCCTGAGGCAGAAGGTCTGGATCTCTGAGCACTTCCTCCAGAAGACAAATGACTGACATCTTCAGCTCCCCGTTCATCTCAAAATCCTGAACATACGAGCACACGCATGCATGCGAATATGAACTTTTAGAACATGAACTGCCTAGATCATTACCTACGGCTTATTGTAATCTGAACCCTAAAACAAGATCTTCAACCATCTTTTTAATAAATAGAGGACAAAAATGTTTCTCTTACACTCATATTGAAACTCGTATTGTTAATCACAACTGAAGAAAGAAGATAGACGTTTATTTTAGATCCTAGAAACTGTATTTAAAAAACTGTATTTAAGTGTAAATAGATGAAATAAGGTACTATGGTATCAAATCAATGCAACACTATATAAAAGTATTTGTTGTTTTTTTGCAACGCTGTCCTCTATTGACTACAACTGAAGACTAAAATATGTGTATGTATTCTCCCCCTTTAATTAATAAGGGTCTTTTCTCTCTCCATTAATAAATCACTGCGGTATAATTGTTCGTGTCCTCTGACAATCCGTCCCCCTGCCTGAACTTTCTTTCCTTCCCTCCAGCTTCAACTCCCTCTTTTCCTGCTCCTTTCCCCTGCCGCCTCCACCCCAATTTAACTCCTATTCAAAGGTCACTTTTAACAAGCGCTTTGTTCTTTGGCCTCCCAAGGAAAAAACGTGAGTGGGTGTATGCAGCATGCGTGTGTGTGTGTGTGTGCGTGTGTGTTTGTAGCTGCTTCTGCATTAATAAGCGGACCAAAGCTGGCCTGTCCACACAGCATTTTATATTATTGAAGAAAAATACATAAAACAGATCGATGGGAGTTAGACTGGAAGGACCTCTGAGCGGGGAGTCAGGCAATTAACGTGATATTCTATTCATTAGAGGCAGCGCTGGCCGTGTGCAGAAGTTCTAGCTGGACTAGTCTGACACAAGAACAACACTCGCTGGGTACGTGTGGTTGTTTAAATGCCGGAGTGGGAGCAGCGGAGCAGAGAGACAATGCATCAGACACCTGCTTTAATTAGACCACAGACAGGTAAAGACATTTCAATCATTCCCCTCCCCAGCACACACACACACACACACACACACACACACACACCAGACAGACCTGTGAGTGTTTGGACACCCAGTGCCGCAGCACGTTGAGAACTCTGTTAGTCGCAGCTCGGCGGATGATGAACTCTTTATCACAAGTTCTTTCAGAGTTTGTGAATACTAGAGAAACGATGCAACCAAAAGCAAGGAAGAGAGAAGGCGAGGGACACAGAGTGAGTACACACATCATTCTGTCATTGGGTGATACGTAAAATGTCCAGTGAGTTTCTGCGGATCACTGACACTAACACAAGTATTAGGAAATATTCCAATTTTTTACTTTAAAAAGTAGCAGAATCACAATGTCATAATACTTATTCATGAGTACAATTAAAGGTCCATTAGTTAGTAATAAGGTTAACGGAATGTAAGTTGTATTCTCCCAAATTAAGATCCATATAATAAGTTCATACATGACTACTGTCTTACGTAACATGTGAGTGTGTGAGTGTGTGTACCTGGTGGTGAACCGTGTCCTGCGGCCGCTGTGGCTATAGCGAAGGCTGAAGCAGGAGAGACCGAGCAGCGGGAGTTCTCTCCTGACTGGACTGATGAACGCACACACACGATTATCAACGACAAGAACAGCACAAGAGAAAGCAAAGTACAGAGATAACACTATAAAAAATCCCATTTTATCCTAAAACATTAACCATATTGGCAATGGTCACATTTAAATATGTGACTTCTTACTTTTTTTTTTTTTTTTTTTTACACTGGAACGCCATATTAGCTATCATATTAAAATACTTTTTCATGACAGTTATGTGAATTTTCCTCTGTCAATTTGCAATTCTCTATCTGGATTAAATACATACAGATGAGTATAGGACAACCTATACAAAATAAATAGGGAAAAAACTTTTTTTAACAATATATTTTAATTTAAAAAGCACCTCTGATGCTCGTTACTGCTCTTACCTCCGGGCTGTCTGTAGCGGAGGTGGCGAGGAGTGGAAGGCGAGCGACACGGGGACATGTCCCCTGCGTCACTGCTCTGGGGGGACTCTGGGATGATTTTCTCCAGTGATACAGACTCCAGCACAGCTAGACAGGAGCACAAGAGCCATGATGATGATGAGGAGGAGGATGATGATAATGATGATGATGGTGATAATGTTCATGGTACTGCTGCTACCGTGTGTGTGTGTGTGTGTGTGTTTGCATGTCTATCTGCATTCATATAGACAAACATACCAGTTTGTCATATTTTCTCAATATAAATGTATATTTAACCTTTACATATGCACAGTGATGAGGAGAAAGGCCAAAAATCCAAGTGTGTCTTTGGCAATAAATATGTTGTTTCATACAATATGAAATAATAAAGAGAAGACCAGTTTACAGTGCAAGACGTTACACCTGATCATTCTCTTTATCACTGAAGCATATATATGATGAGGAAGTCACATTCAGTCCCTACAAACACACGAGAAAAGCCAAGAAAAGATATGCAAATCGCTGCGTGCACATAGTTACACATAAATGAACACACACACTCTGACTGATTAAGGAACTGAGAGACGGTATGTATGCAGGTACGAGCACTGATGGCTGCTTGTCTCCTAGTGAACGGGTAGCGGCTGTCACAAACGTATGCACTCGCAAAAACACACACACACACACACACACACACACACACGCACACACACACGCACGCTAATGAGGGTCTAACTGCATCACATCCTTGCTGTGCTGCTTTAGAGGCCCTGATGCTCTCTCTCTCCAGTCTGAGAGGGCTGTTTAACCACTACTATTAGAAGATCTAAGCAGCTTAGCTGACTCAAGCACAGCACAGAAAGGAGATAATGATGTCCCACCAGGCGCCCGTTCTGTTCTTACAGGCAACACTTCCCACCGTGTCATTCGATGAGTGGCTATGCTTAAGGAGAACATTGTTTCCTTTTTGTCCTTTTGTCGGAGGCTGACACACAATTCACGCTATTGTTTACTTTTTTTCTTTCATGAAATAATTTTTCTTAAAAAAAAAAAAAAAAAAAAATCGACGTAATCATATTTTGACAAAGTTCTTGTGCAGCTGTGTTTAGACATTTAACATAACATGGTACATAGTGACAATATTACTACATAGTACTAATACTACATGTATAGAACAGTGTATTTAGGTAGAATCCAGCTCACCTCTGCGGATGCTTCGCCGCAGTTTGCCACAAAAGGGGTCGATCCTCATCGGCTCCTCGCCCTCTGCACTCGGGGAGGGGCTCTGGTCTGGGGAGGAGGGAATGGGGGGCACCTGGTCCTGTGGTGATTTGGAATTGCTGGGCGGGGGGGACGTGGAGGAGGGGGGCGGCGGGGAGGACGCGGTGGGGGTCGGGGTCTGAGGCGTCGGGGTCTGCGGGGTGTTAGCGAACGTGGGGCTGCTGGCGGCGGACTGGGAGTGGTTCACGGCGGGGCTGGAGAGGGGGCTGGTTAGGTCGAGGCCGCCCACCCTGGCGGTGATGGGCGAATGGAGGGAAAGCTTCCGCGCCCGGACGGGCGAGGAGGTGTGGGAGGGGATGGAAAGAGGCGGGGGGGACGAGAACTTGCGGCAGAGACGGGGGGATTTGTCGTTCATGTGCTCGCCACCTCTGTTATTCTGATTTGTAGCAAAGAAAAGCTCCAAGGACCTGGAAGGGCGAAAGCAGCAATATCTCAGCAAAACAGGAGATTTGAAAAGCAATAAAGAGAGAGCTTAGAGGAGAGGATCAATTGTAAATGTGTAATTGCCTCTATATACCCTGGAGTCTTAAAGCTTTAAAGTCCTTTCATATAATATTTCTACATGCAAAATGTCTAGTCCATCTGGTTTAGGGAAAAGAAAAGGGCATTTTTCAATTTTCTGTCCTTCAGTCCTTAATAAGAGAAACAAGCTTTGTTTGATTGAGATGAAATGACTGACTTAGGTCAAGAAATGTAAACAGTTTGGCCCCAAAAGTCCTTGGCTTTCTAAAAAGTGTGGATCTATGAAAAAAAAGGGAAAAATATTTGACTTATAGTGTTCAGCCAGCATGGATGTGACCATCAAACACGGCCTGCTATGATTTGTGTACCTGATTACATGCTAAAAAATGACATGTGCAACAGTGCAACATGTTTTATTTACTTGGTAATGAAAGTTGCTCGTTGTTAATCAACAGGCATTTATATTGTTTATCAGTCTGTGATGACATTAGCTCTGCTCAGAGAGAACTGCATCAAGGGAGGAGCAATCATGCATTCTGAAGATAAATAAAGCAATCATTTATTCACACAAGCCAGTCATTCAGCAGGAAATAGAAGAAGAAATTGCATCCCAGACCGAGAGAGAACAATTAACCGAGGACAGAGGAAGGAAAGAAAACATGGGAAGAAAAGAGGTATATATTAGAAGAGAGGAGGAAGAATCCACAGGCAGCGGACACTTGCAGGAGGAAATAGAACTTGGAAGAAGTGATGCTATGGTGAGAGAACATGCTACGCGCTGACTGCAGGCTTCTATATTCATGCTCGACTTTAACCTAACATGTTTCCACTTGCAACCCCCATGGGTTGTTGTTGTCGTCCATTCATACAAAGAGATAGATAACAGGTCGACGTCATGCATCAGTGACCAAGACCGGAGGAGGAGAAGAAAAAGCAGAAAATGTGGGAAAAGAGACAGGAAGGAAGTACAGAACGAGAGAGAGGAGTTGGTTACTTGGACTGATCCATGGCTATCTTCTTGATCTTCAGACTGTAGTCAGGACAGATGGATGAAATGGACAGACGGTAATATGAGTGGTACTGTGCCCTGCAGTTGGAGGGAACACAAAGAGACAGAGGGACGGATGACACAGAGAAAAAAAAAAAAAAACAACAACGATTAAATGGATGGTCGTCTCGGCTGGACTCAGACGTGGAAGATGAAAAGATGCAAACGGGAGGAGATGTGACAGGAGATGGTTTGATGGTGGAGGATGAGAGGATGGGGAGGGGAGGGGGTGCTGGAGGGGGGGCAGCATGAGTGAAAGAACACCTGAGCACATGCTCAGTCTCTTACATATTGACACGTGACCACATAGTAGATAAATCCAGCACAAATAAAAAAAAAAAAAAAAAAAGATGAAACCGAGTCAAAGCCTGTGTATCGTTGTGTTTGGGCACAACATTGGCAGGTAAATAGACACCTTCTCTAGCTAGAAAAATACAATTTGGATGCACATCAATTCTAGGTTCAATTTAATCATCATATCTTTGACAAAAAAGTAGATTAAAAGACACTACAAAAGTATCTGCAACATAAAGCATGGACAGACAACCACTAAACTACTGAAAAAGATCTTTAAATTAAAATACATGAGGTCAAAGAGGATTTAATCTAATAATAACTCCTATAGAAAGTTAATAAAGAGGATGTGTTTTAATTTATTCTACTGTTTTCCCAAAAAAGGAAAGAGACTTAAAAAGAAAAAATAAGTCTAAAAAAGACCCTCTGTAGTTACACTAAGAGCCCAAATTTGAAGATTTTGTTCCTGTTGAGGCTTAAAGAGGTACTCGCCTGGGCAGGTCCTTTAAGAGGCCACAGGCCATTGACGACACACAGACAGAGCTTTTCCAGTTAAAAATGCTCAGCTAGCTGCTAAACTGAGGTAAGTATAAAGACTTGATTCTGATGCAGCCAGAGACTAATAAGAGCGAGTGTGCATGAGAAAAGGAGAGAGAGCGCGAGCGAAACTCCTCATCTGACACGCAACACGTTCCTATGACTGCGCCAGAAAACTTTGCAGAAGCATCTGTTCTGCTGGCGTCAGCACACAGGCTGGTTTGCATTTCCGCTAGTATCTATTTAACCTTGTGGACACAGGTGGGGGCGACCTGCCCAGCCCAACGCGCCAACGCCTGCACGCCCGGCTACATCGTTCACAGAATTAAAAGAGACGAGGAGCCTTAGAAAACACACGTGAAGCCAATGCACATTTTTGCACGTTGCACAAACTTTTCCTAACACACACATTAACAAACACAAACATTTACGATGTGCCTTTGCCTCTCCTGCAGCAATGTGTGTGTGTGTGTGTGTGTTTGTGTGTGTGTGTGTGTGTGTGTGCAGATTATGCAGAGTTTTGCCTGCATCTAATGCAAATGCATTTGTGTGCACATTTGCATGTATATTGTGAATGACCTGATAGGAATAGAAGAGAAGGGCTTCTTGTAGATGTCGGCCAGTTTGTCCATGACCACCGTTGCCATGGTGAAGATCCTGTATGTGTGCAGGAAGGTGTTGAGGAAGTCTATGGAGAGGAAGCGCAGGTCGGTGAGTCTCTCCAGCAGGCGCTCCACGCTGGCGTAGCGGATCTGGGGGACCTTGCAGGAGTTGAGCGTCTTGCTGAAGCAAATGTCAACATCATCTTTATGGAGACGTACATCGGATCTGATGGATACACACGCACACACATACACACACACACACATAACCAAGCATGGGTGATTGCGGGAAAAAAGGTTATGAAAGTAGCTAGGGCAAAATTAAGCAACAACAACAACAGCAACAACTGCAACAACGAAATCCAAACATTCCAAAGAAGGAGGCTAAAAACAGGAGTGGATCCAAAAAAATATACTGTAGATGTCAGGTTTCAACAACAGCATAAATAAAGATAAAAGAAAGCTTCGAAACTCTTATTTTGCAACACTGGCATGAGGAGATGGCGTTTCTCTTCACACACAAACACACTTACTTGATCATATGAGGCACAGTCACTTTGGAGTTCTCTTCAAATACACTGGTCATCAAGCCGTTGCAGCGGATATTATCGATACACTGTAGAGACAAGAGCATTAATGAAGGAATAAGGTGGAAAAGTGGCAGCGAAAGAGGAAAAGGTTGAGTCATTTCATAAATAGGTCAGTGATAAAAACACTTTCTGCCACTTTTTTCCATTTTATTTTTATCTTTAGGACTCTGATTATTTAGGGATTGCAGGAACGGACCCAATTTAAAACATCATTTTGTTTGTTTTTTTTGCAAGATAAGAATTAATCCAGTCTGACATGTTTGTATTGTGCTACTCTGTTTGTGAAGTACTGTGGCAGTGAGATGAGCTCCCCCCCGGAGAGCTGCACCCATGTCTGTGTTGTGCCACGTCGTGTTTACTTATCACTAAGCCCTGTCAATGCCCAGCGGAGACATGCTCCCGCTATTAGGAGGCTCTTGTTATTCCGTGTGTGTCTGGGCGCGTGACTTTGACTGTTACCTGGCTGATATCACTGGTCCATGCGGCCTTCTCCTGGCGTGACGGCGCCAGCAGCACCACGGTGAACGAAGGCGAGTCCGACGGCTCCACCACCAGCTTGAAGTCCAGCTGACCAAACACCTGACCGCCGGCTTTAGCTGTATGATGAGGTGGAAAACAGAGCGTGTGGACCTTCTACAGTACAGCAGTATAGTACAGTAAAATACACACATACTGTATGCACAGCTACACAGGTTAATTAGGTTGACCTGCTATTTCTATTTTACACAAGCCTGAAGCTAAAATGAAAATGTGTGTGCTCAAGTGTGCACACACACAGGATTGTCTCAGCACTGGTGTTTAAGCATGTTTCCTCGTGTGTGAATAAAAAGGCAAATCATAACCTGCCATTTTAAAAGGAGAGCCTCTAATAAGTGAGTAGTAAGAAGAAGTCATTTCTGGAGGCTTATCATCTGACACCTAATTAACCTCCATAAGTGGCGAAGGTTCTGAACGAGCCAATAGGAGGAGCTGCCAGTGTGGACGAACTGAAACTTACACTCCTCATCGCTGGCGTCTGGTTCCTCTATGAGTGTGCAGTCGATAAGGGACAAAACTCCACCTTGCTGCAAGAGTTTGGAAAACATGCAGTATACAGTTCACCAGCATCAATTTAAAAAAACAAAAAAAAAGTGAATTTCATCACAGGATCTAATTCAGCGACTGAAGAAATTGGCTTTCTCACCTTTAGAAGGTGCAGTTTCCCCCCGGAGCTGCGCGTGCAGACCAGGAAGTGTTTGGTGAAGAGGAAGCACTGACGTTCCCCTTCCTTCTTCAGGGACAGGGAGCCCAGACGCACCTTGCTCAGCTTCCCCCGCTCCACCGACGGCAGCTGGATCAGAGAGCCTGAGGGGCGGGGGGGGGGGGGGGGGGGGCACGGGATTACATTACATTTCATTAAGATGACACTAAGCCGCGGGGCTGTGTGCCACAAACACATGTGTGTGTGTGTGTGTGTGTGTGTGTGTGTGTGTGTCTCCTGATCTGTTACTCAACAGCAGCGCTAGCATCACTATCTGCTCACCTAACTGGTAGTTTATGTTTACCCAGTCAGACCATTGCACTTTAGATATACATTGACGTGATCTGTGTAAGACGTAATTAATCTGATCTGTGAACTATGGATGAATGTGGACGAGCTAAAAGCTGTGCTCATACGCTTTCAGCCAGAGCTATCATAAATACTAATTCATTAAGTTTATGATATCCTTCACAATAATAATGATGATGTGTTCTACTCTACATGGGTTCAGGTGACAGAGAGCCAGACCTCGCCTGAGGATACAGAGGAAAATGTCACGATTCAGAAGGTTCCTACTGTCATAGAAACATCCAGACATGTTGCGCCTGGCTGTCGGCTGGTTAAGCCTCACCCTGCCTGACGAACGTCTGGCTGGTGTCCAGCAAGATGTCACAACCCTCCACGATCATCCTCTCGATGGCCAGATTCTTGCGAATGTTTTCGGTGTCACTCACCTCGTCGTGCATGACTCTGGGCACACAGATAAACAAATGGATGTTTTTTTCAGTATCGGGTATCAGGACATATCGCCCAGTGGAGAGGCAATTATTCTGACAACGACACATACCTGGACAGCTCCTCTAGTTTAGACTTGGCAAATTCCAGACTCTTGCGTTCAACGTGTTCATGAGGTGTGTGAGCCAACAACTCGTGCAAAGTGATGATGTAGCGGGGAATCTTGTAGGAGAGGAGTGCAAAAGGTAATAATTAAATTGAATAATTTGTAAAAGAGGGGGTAACTTTCAATTGTTGGCTATGGTTTGATAATGTTTTTACCTGGAACATGGGGTAGGTGAGGAAGGTCTCCAGCATCCTCCCCTCACACGCGGCGTTGGACTCGTACTGTTTCAGCAGCTTGTCAAAGTCCCTGTTTTGTTTGCAGTTGGCCAGAACCTGCAAGCTGTACTGATGGTTCCTCACAAACTCCTGATAGATGTTGAGCATCGGCAGCAGGATGTCAAACAGGTCGGCTGGACAGAGCGGAACACATAAATGTTTCAATCGATAAATGTTTAATCTTCAACTCCTGCTGACACAGCTCCATAGCAGCACAGTCACAGGCCATTTTGTGAGCGTATATTACCAGAACTATTTTATATTAGAGTTGTTTTGTGATTGATTTGCAGTCTTGGTTATCAATTAATCTGTATTTTTTTTTTTACGGTTAATTAGCCTAAAGTGGCAAAAACAGAACATTCACCATTAAGAAGAACTTGGAAACTTGGAAATTTGGAAAAAGTCCTCAAAACAATTATCAAAATAGTTGGCAATTAATTTAATACTTGACAACAAATCGATTAGTTAACTAATTTTTGCAGCTTTGTTGCACCTTTGTTGCATTTAACGTCCGATGAACCTTATGTTTACACAGTTTGACAAAAATGTCTAAAAAAATAATAATCATTAAAGGCCGACTGCTCTCTTCAGCCCTTATTGGAAGTGTGTTAAGCTCTCTGCAGAGCTGTGCACCCACATGCATAGAGAGAGCAAAATAGATTTAAGATTAATGGTCAAAATAAAGGAAATACAATTTCCTGCACAGTGCATGGCTCATTCCCTAATATTAATTTATTCAAGTCAGCCCCAAAATACTGGTGAAAGAGATGAAGCCAAGCAAAGAAGGAAATGAGGAGGGATATTTCAAAACTGTGCAGCAGTGAGACTGGATGTATTACATCTTCTCGGTGAATGAAGAAACCTCATTTGAACGTTTATGGCACATTCTGAAGCAGCATTTGATGTACCTGATGCTGTTTCCTATTTTGCTGCAGAGAAATGAACGACTCCGCCATCAGGTTCATCAAAGGCCTTAAAAGGGTGAAATCCAGCCATGCGGGGAAAATCAAAACCACAGCTTTAAAGAGACTTCATCATACTGGGGATATTGTGATGGAGGCAAAATTGCCCCAAAACAATATCACTGAAGATTCAGCACTTTACATAAATCGGTTTGATTTAAGACATAGTGTTGATTTAGCAGGGAGTCAGATAAGCATGAAATGTTTAATCAGTGGACCCTTTTCTTCTTGAATTTGTCACTAGTAATTTTCTGCAGCGTCTGTCGCCAGTCTGTCTCCTAGGTGATGCTTATCTGTCGAGAGGGGCTTCTGTTTTAGGAGGTGAATGAGTGGGATGCCTTCTGGTCTGGGTGGCTTTGTCTGTCAACACAATGGCTGCTGCGTGTTGCAGACGGAGATAGGGAAATGAGCATGTGTGTGTGTGTGTGAAATGGCCAGTAAGACGTCAAGGCTGACGTCTGAACAACAAGACAAACTGTACGCGGACACCCGCTGAAAACCTGACCTTGATGTCACAGAGAGGCCGCAGTGTGTGTGTGTGTGTGTGTGTGTGTGTGTGTGTTTTGTGCAATGTGTCAGGATGAGCAACAGCTTACCCAACACCAGAGTAGGCCAGTTGGCTATTCTCGCCTTCAAGCCTTGGTGGAAAATCTCATGTAGGAACATGATGGTCTCGCTGAAGACACAGTGTAAACACGGTGTGAAAACACTGGCGACAAAAGGTTGCTCTGCTTGTTTCTCTCCTAGCATAATTAACACCTCTGCATTTCGTTGTACGGGTTGGTTAATCACACTCAAACACATGTGCGCCGGCAAACACACCTGTTGAGGAAAATGCTGCTGACATCGTCGTGGCTGATCGGGGGTTTCTTGGAGCTGGCGGCCATCCTCAGCGGTCTGAGGAAGCAGTTGACCAGGATGTAGAGCTGGTGCACGTACCTGGCAGCACAACAGATACAGGCAGACATGTCAGGTCAAAGGAATCAGGTAAGCACCAGTCAAACATCTGGACAGCTCCATCAACACAATGGTAATGTAATGCATACATGTTGTAATTGAGTGTAATGTGTAATATATGTGTAATCACCCCATAATAAAACCCATCATTCCTGCAGAAACCATGGTTATTGATAATACATAATTAATAGAAAATAATTGCAAATGGTATTAAGACTCAACTGGTCTGTTTATACAATAAATATAATAAATATAAATATATCAGGCTATTGAATACAAAGGATATAATATATATATATATATATATATATATATATATATATATACATATATATATATATAATATAAAATATGCATATGCATATGCATTATGCACATATATCTATATCTATATAGATAGATAGATAAGGCTATTCATGATCACTGATTATTGCACAGATTTCATTGTCACAGTTGTTTGCCTTACAGCTTTATTGGATCTGGATAAAATCCATCCTCAAATCCTTGACTCAAAAGATTTGCCTTATCTGGATTAGGCTGAGTTTTGTCTGACAGTCTAATGTTGCTAATACATTGTGGTATCTCGTAAAATAAACACCTGTAAAAACTGAGAGCACAGAAATCATGTGAATCTAAATTCTAAATGAAACAGTCCTCCTCAAAATCCTCTACAATGGTGTTAAACAACTTATTTAAATGCAGTTGCAGGCACTCACTTGTTGAATCTAATGAAAGATAGATAATAATCTAATAATAAACTGGAAATGTATACAGCTCGTAAAATTAGAATTTGTGACAGTGCAAATCGTCATATCAGTCAGCCTGAAGCCTGCGAAGGCGAGCGACAACTTTTCGGGCAAACTGTGTGAACGCACTCGGTCTCTGCTTCCACCATGTTGAAGACGATCTGGTTCCTCTTCCTCATGCTCTCAGCGTGTGGAGAGCAGATGTAGTCCTGAACGATGATCTTCCACTTCCTTCGACAGAGCCACCCTCGCATGAAACTCTGCACCTGAGCAGGTTCAAAGAAATATCAGATGCTTAACCAGTTTACAGGAAACAAAATCACACAGAAATAGAAATATACAGTATCTAACATGAGCATGTAAAATGTATTTATTTACCTTTTTAATCTTTTTAATATCTGGGTCTTCATTCTCATGGGGAACATGGTAAGGCCGCATTCGCTCCTTAGTTTTGTTAAGAGCTATAATCTTTTAAGATTTTGGTGAAATGAAAAAAAAAGAAAAAAACAGATTAAAACAATATATCAGTGGTAAATGACACAATATATTTAATAGGATATTATATTGCTAGAGGGACTGAAAGGCATTTGTGTGAATACATGTGATGCAGTTGGTTTTGTTTCTGCCAGATAAACATCAGACTTCCTCATCTTTGACAATCTCGTGCATTCATTCAGAAAGCGGCGGACACGCCGAGGAGGGAGGGGGCTGCTATCAGATGGTGACGGTAACCAAATGAAGGCTCATCTGCATGATCAGCTGTAGTACAGAACAGGACACGGCAGGAGAAGACAAAGAGAAATCCTGCAGAGGTACAAATCTAACTACAGAAATCATAACAGCAGACCTATTGTTTCCAGTTACATCAGCACTTCTATACTTCTTAAAAAGATTTTACAAGCTTCTATATTCAGACAGATGTGCCACGTCACATCAGACATGTGACATTTCCTCGCTGGAGGTACAGAAAGCCCAGCCACCCACCACAAAGTTAATGTCATCAAGTTTAAAAAAAATCTAAAGTGTATGCCAGACAACACAGAGAGAATGAGACAGGCAGATAGAAACGCTGTTACACTGTGGGGAAAAATAAATCTGATTTCACGTTGTAAACTCAACAGCATATCGTAAATCCTCCCTTTGAATAACAGTAAAGGTCGACTTCACACATACTGTAGCTGCTAAAAGGTTTTTCTCAGCTCACTACCGTCCGTGCCTAAAAGTCGACTGAGTGGAGGTTGAGATTGGCTCTGGTGCTATAATACTTGAAACCTATGTCTTCTGCCTTTCGGCCTCTTCACAACATTGGTTTATCACAGATGGAGGAAAACAAAAATCATAAAAGATGTATCCACCCCCAATTTTAAGCCAAACACTTTCAACTTTTTATGTCCTCCATCAGCATCGCTATCATGGCAGCAGAGAGGAGCCGGCCTGCCAACTGTTGACAGCCACAGTGGCGAGTTGGTTTAATTATTCATAAACACGGAGCAACACACACACACACACAAACAAACAAACAAGCAAACGAGGGTACGTTCTAATGAGACGGATCACCACGCTGCACGCCGGCTCTCGCGTTCTAATCATTTTTTCATGAGCAGCCCCATTACACGGGCAGATGTTTCTGAGTATAAAATGCCTTTCGTTAGCATTTTCATTATCACCAGGGTCCACTCCACCCTGCCAGGGAGATAATCTCCGCCACACTTGTTGCTCCGAGGGGCTAATCCATGAAACATAGCCGAGTGTCATTTTCTCTTACAAGACAGCAAAAAGCCTCCACAAGCGATAAATGTTGATACAAGCGATTATTGACACAGATGAGCACAGACAGAATTGGAAATGTCAGTGGAGGTGTGATTTATGGAGGTGTTAGCAGCTGGCCCAGTGAGCAAATAGCTTCCCCTAGGGCCAACTGCTGCGCAGACGAGAATTAAATTTCAACCAAGAACCTGTACATTAGGAATAAGTCTGCAGCACCTTCTGGCCATCCATGCGGCGCACACACACACACACACACACACACACATACACACACACCTGAGAATCACTTCCTGTGATATTCAGCAGAACTGTGAAATCTCTCATAGGACAAATACTTTACGGGTCAAAAAATGTCCTTGGATCTGTTTTCCCTTAAAGAACTAAAGGAATATGGAATTTGGTGGTAAATACAGGAAACTGCGTTGACATGTAAGGAACTGAGCGTTTCTGTCTCTTTCCTCTCTCATCCGGTCACTTTTTGCAAATATTTCTGCCCCAGGAGCTGTAGAATCGTAGAATCTGGATCTGTGATCACAAACCACCATTTACAGGCATGATCCTGCTCAACACCCACTGCTATGCTTATTATTATCATCATCATCATCATCATATGTTGTTGTCACGTTGTCCGGCAAGTGAGAAATACATACACTTGACTTGACTCGACATAAACTTCTGGCTAATAATATTGACTTGTCATCATGGACAGCAGGTCACTTTAACATACAGTTTTACATATTTCCATAATTTAGATTTATTTTTTGTAATTACAGGAAAGGAATCAGGGAATAAATGTTGTCAGTGAATGACTTCTTGTGATGTGACTTTCATTTTGCACCTGTAGGTAAGGCATATACAATAGGCTGTGATGATTGAAATGCATTTCATGATAAAGAGAGCATTTTTCCGTTTTATGCAACTAGTTTATGTATATTTGCCACCAAAATGCAAAATCATTAATGTAGGGTAGAGTTAAAATATGATGTTGTGCTTTATGTCCCATGTGAGATAAACTGCTCAAATCTCTGCTCAGCAACTTCATTTCATATCATTGGTTTGGACCAAATAGTTACACATAATATAATCATTTTGTATTTAATTTCATTGTAGTATCTTCACAATACAATTCAATGAAAGATAGTTTTATTATTATGTTATTATACATATCGAATTTGAACTATTGTTCAAGCTTTTTCTTTGCCGTCTGTCTGTCTGTTTCACTTATTGCTTACTTCAGAAAAGATTAGAGCTATTGATCTAATTAGCATAAGCCGATAATGACCACGCTGTGAGAGAATTGTAATTAGTTGTGATTAACAGTGTTGTCGGGGTCAGTCGTGTTTTTGTTTGTGAAGGTGCGCGTCTGATTTATCACGCCGTGACGGCAGGACAGAAACACGCTGCGCTCAATAAGTGCAGTGGTTTAAGCAGCTGTTTATAAGGTTGCAGATGTGATGGGCAGTGGGCGTCTCCTCCTACGCTGCTAACACCCACCACTCTGCTGCCATAAATACAGCGGATAAATACACAGATGCACCCACATTATATGTACTAGCAGATATATATATATATATATATACACACACTGAAAAAAGTGTCACATGTAGTTGTTCATTCAAACCAATATTAACTAACTTAATTCAAACTATTCAAAACAGATGATTTGATTTCGATTTCTCTAAATTTTTTCTTCATGACCTCCAGCTAATATTTTCAGTTGGAGTTGAAAGGTACCTGGGTGTGAACATTGCACACATCACGCCCTGCAGCTCTCTTGCAGGCATGCTGGTCAGGAGGCACTGATCAACAGGGTTAAGGTGAATATTAGCTGTGAATATTGTGTTTTATCCTAGGTGGATTCTGTCCAAAAATAAATCCAGGGCTAAAGTTTGTGCACTTAAAGTAATCTGTTGGCCAAGTGTGTCTTTTGTGTTTATAAGATGAGAAATACAAATTATGTTTTAGGTCAAATGTGAACATTGGTTATATGTAAATTAACTAACTGATTTAAATGCAAATATTTATTCAATTAAAAGTGACTACATTAGGTGGGTTCAATTTAACCAAGTGTGTGTGTGTGTGTGTGTGTGTGTCTGTGTGTGTGTGTGTGTGTGTGCGTGTGTGTGTGAGCGAGACAAAGAAGAGAGAACCTCAGGAAATGCAGCCTTGTCATAGCATGGTGAACTTTTCAAAGGTCCCTGGGACCTCATCAACGCCTGGTGTGTGTATGGTGTGTGTGTGTATGGTGTGTGTGTGTGGTGTGTGTCAAACCTCTGTCTTGAGCCTCTCGATTTCTGTGTCCTGATCCTCGAGCTGTGTGCGCAGCTGATTGGCCGCCACCTTCTCAGTCTCCACTATCTGGACAAGGTGGATGTATTTCTGCATCAGAACCTCCCGTTCAATGATGATGTCAGAGTAACTGGATAAAAAAAAGAGGATATTTGTAAATGTGGACTACGACCAGCTTTGGAGTGAATATATAAGATTTATATTCAACAGGCTCTAAAAGGAATCGGCCGTTTGGTCTTTTACTTTCATATCAATGCTCCTGTACCTGGCCTGCTGGATGGCCTCCACCCATTCGTCACACTCGCTCTCCTCCTCCGTCCGCAGCTCCAGAGGCTTCTGTCCGTCATGACCGAACACGATGAGGAAGTAGTGCTGAAGACGAAAAACGCAAAACAGAGAGAGAAGTGGTTCATATGGACGACCCCCGAGACGAGACGCACGTACGGCGTGTTGGCTGCTCCTTTAGGAAGAAGCGAGACGCAGCTTCAGCCACACACATATGGCAGAGACATATGGAAACGCTGCTTTCAAGTATAGTTGCTTTTCACGCTCTTTTCTTGCCCAGAATCCTCCCATGAAGTTCGTCAGGGCACGCTCACACACACACACACACACACACACACAGTTATTTGCTCACTGAAGTAAAACATCAAGTCTGTGGCTCCTCTCTTCTCTGGCCTATTATCTTCACCATCATTTCCTGTCTGTCTGTCTGTCTTATTACACTGATGAGTGTCTGCCTTTAAAATGTTTCCTCATACTTACACACAGACATGTGCCGACACATGTAAGCACAAGAGACACACACACCTACAGATGCACACATACATACAGTAGCGAGCATGCACACACACACACACACACACACACACATCAGGCATTATGTGAAGTGATAGAAGCTTTCATTTAAATGGTCATGTCCTGGGGCACTGGGTTACCAGAAGAGCTGCTATTCTTAGTCAGAGAAAACAGAGAAGACTGATCTGTGCATGGACTTCTCTCTCCTCCTCCTCCTCCTCCTCCTCCTCCTCTTCATCCAACCACCTCTTCCCTCCTCCCTCTCCCTTTTGCACTTCACCTATCATCCCACTCCGCCTCCTCTGCCCCGCTCAACCAGCATCCTCATCCTCTTGTTGTTGAAGCCCAGTCCTCCTCCTCCTCCTCTTCCTCTTCCATCTCCGCATCCCTTCATACTTTCATCTCTTTGTGTCTCTCTCAGTAAGAATTCAGTCAACCAAACGGAGCCCAAAGGAGAGACGTTTCCCCTGCAGGAGGATGGACGGGCTTTGGCCCCGCAGTGGGGCTGGGCTGAGGACAGAGTCACCAAGGTTATTGGGACACCACACACACACACACACACACACACACACACACACACACACACAGACCCTCCTCCAGCTCCATCCTCCTATCCCTGCTTTTTATGTATGTGTCATTTCGATTCACTGGCTGGCTGAATATTATTACATCAACAATAATCTGTGCTCTAACAGCCTTTGACAGTGAGACAGAGACAGGGAGAAGGATCGAGAGATGGAGGACGAGGGAACGGTTACATAATATTTCTTAACCAAGTACATATTTCTAAATAGTATCACCAACTAGTGATAACATTTCCATGGCAACACTATATCCGATGCTTCCACAATGTTTTGCACGTCCATTCTCTGCTTTTCAGCGCTGCCCCTATTCATTCATTTAATGCTTTTATTGAGCCATCCTACACTTAAAGGGAAGAGAATGTTAAGTAGAAAATGAAAGCAGATGTGGTTAATGCAGGTTTTAGAGGTCTACGTGGACAATGAAAGTCACTGCTATTGGCATCTATTATGTCAGGATTCTTCTCTGGATGTCTGCCCTGTTGAAGTAAACACAAACATATTTTCGTCTGGATGCATGGATCACACGGATGTATTTATAACATGGAAACATAATTTTAATGTTGCAGCTACTGTACATGGCCTCTTGAATCTGTATGTTTTGTAAATATGACATTTTAGCTATGAACTGATGTCAAGTAAATGCAGACTAAAAAGCAGAGAAAAATAAAGTAAATTTTTAAGCTAATGTGATGCTTCAGCTGTGAAAAAGTCATCAAAATAAGTCAATATCTTTCAGTTTTTAGTACCTTTTTGTTAAACTCCTTTTACTGCAGCCTAACAGGAAAAGAATGTTCCATAAGACCTAAAAAGTCGGGTCCTGTGGGCGATATCCACTTTCAGAAAGTCATTTGAATTAGACACCTGACACATTTTAAGTAAATTTTAGCTCAAAACAAGGACTGTGGAATCTGTTCTTTAGGGAGGGTCTTCTAATGTCTGTAAGAACAGGATTCCTGCAGGCACAACCTGTTTAAATGTCTGTGGGCACCTGACAGTGGTTTTAAGATGTATTCAAATCATTACTTCTATATGTTTATATGACTCAACCTAGCATATCTTGTAATCTTCTTCTTAAATGCATATTCAGTTTCAGACCTGCTCGATATGCTGCAGCAGTGACCTATTGCTCCCAGGCAGTCATTAAAGTTTAATTGTACTGCATCATTTACAGGAGATTTTTGCATCCTCGTGGCATTAAAATCCTTCTCGGCGCACTGCGATAAATAACACTTTAACATGGTGCCGCGTCCTCATTAGCCACGGAGGAGTTTTCCTCTGCGGTGGAGAACGTGGTCACTCAGTGTTCTGCATCCTATGGTGTGCAGAGTGAGAGCGCTGCACATCTCCTAAACACCGCTACAACTCCACAGAACCATTCAGGACTACCAGCTCACTCTGCCTTCAAATCAGCTCAAATGCACCCTGCCTCCCTCAGGGCATCCACTGGACTGTAAGGAATTTAATTTAGACAAATAAAGACACAGAGGAAAAGCATGAAACAACAAAGAGGCAGCGAGACAGAAAGTCTCTTCTACTTGTTCGGTCTTTACGTCTCTAATGAACAATTTACCACTCACCTGAAACTTTTTTTTTCCTCTTAATCTGAGGAACGGCTATTACAGAAAATGAGACTGTGAAACTGCCAGTGTGACACAAACCAGCGTGTTTTACCACCGCTGAGCAAGACGCAGGCACAGCGAAGGACTGTAAACGTTACCATTAGGAAGCAGTTTTGGATCAGCCATTAAAACCTGCTGACAAGGTGAGGAGGGAGAAGATTTATGAGCAAAGGCTGAGGATTCATCACTGTCCAATACATACACGCCTGCAGGTTTATGGTGCCGAACGCTTCATTATCAAAGATTAAAGAGATGATGAACGGGATTCAGTGGGAACAGATTCATTAGGCAAACTATGACTGGGAGATCCAGAAATATTCATCCGTTATAAATATTTAAAAGGGGAGATGACAGAATCACTTCAGGGATCCACTGATGGACTGGAATAGCCTCTAATGATGCAACGCCGCCGTCTGCTTTGATATCGCCGCTGATCAGAGGCTAATTGTTTTGTACAGTGCTACAGATGGACCACAGTTCTTCTCTCAGTCTGCCTTTGTTTGTCACGTCAGTGAGTAAACACCCATGTGGAAAAGATATAGATACATTTTACAACACTGGTGTATTATCTGAAACTTGTAAGCACTATATATGATAGTCAAACTGGATACAAACTCCTTAGTAATATGTTATATAAAAGAGATATAATAGGTACTATATAAAAAGGTAAATCTACATATAACATCATTATGTAATATAATTAGTAACACACTTTTATGGTTTGGTATAGTATAACATTAAATACCATATACAACTTTATATTATATGTGACATGTGTGATACACCTTGTATGTATCACTCTTTCTTCTCTCTCCGAATTTTCCTAAAATGATGACATGGTGAATATGTGGTGTGATTTGTTTGATATCGTACGAGCAATTATACCCGATAAAATAGGCAAAATTATTTTTAGTCACATCGTTAATGTTTGTTTAAAGATATTGTGTATGCAGCAAATATTCAATATCTGCTCGCTCCTTTCCTGCTGAGATTTTAATTTTGCTTTTGCATAAAATAGCATGAAATTAAAACAGGTAATTTAAAATTTTACAAAAGAGTCTCTCTCTCTCTCTCTCTCTAAAAGTTTGGTCTGCTCGTCTCCTCATTTTCATGTGCGTTTGTGGTTTTGTGTTTCAAAGCATGAGCTTGGTCTAACATTTACATAGAACCAGTTATTAAAATAAAATGCTGCCATGATCATGTACATACATGCATGTTGGTGTCAAACCAGTTTTGCACAAACTGTACTGTGCATAAAAGTGAAAAACTGTGTGAACCACCACACAGCATCAATGAATAGATCAATGATCATGGTTTCTGTGATGTAATTCAGTGTTACAATCACAGGATGACTGATACCTGGCACCGTCATGTGGCCATTTCTGTCTCGTCATACTCCCTACATCCACATGTGCTGATTAAAAGGTAGAAAGGGAAAAAAAATCATTAACAAGCAATTTTGACACAATGAGCGCCACTGGAAGCTGATGTATAATGTGTCTCCACACTCCGCTGCCTTTCTGTGGTAAACCGGTGATTGCTCAGTGATCCTGATCCCATAGGGTGATAATTAGCATTACAGAGGAATACCACGGAGAGCGGACCAGATTCATGTGAGACTACAGACGAAACTGCATTCTCTGTAGTTGTGTGGGGGTGGACGTGGGAGGATATACACTGCACGCATTTCCCTTAAAAGAATGGAGACAACAGACAATTATATTCTACAATAACACACGTAATGATCGTGAATGATGATCAAAACAGAGTTAATCTCCAACCACCTGTTGTGAGCAATTGTCATGGTGGAACACAATGCAGCAAGAGATTAATAGCTGCAGATCTACAAAGAATATCAGTTGTTTGGGTTAAAAAGCACCATATATGGAAGTATTCCAGCAGAAAGAACTCATTTTGATTCTAACAATAACATCCTAGCACCACTAATGTGTTTTTAAATGAATGAAATAGCTTGCTGACAAAAGCTTTTCCTTCCAGGATGGAATTTCATTATTCCATTCTGTCTGAGATTGTCCCTGTAACCCAGGTGGTAAAACACAATATTTGCCATTGCAGAAGTCATTTGTAAAAACATGCCCTCAAGAAATAAAGAGGAGAGAGGAGTGTAGTTTCACATTTGAGGTTGTTTCAGTGTCTTCTGGTTCTGCTTCTGGCCACGTTATATATACCTGTCATTTCTCATAAATCTGGTTGTATACTCACAAAGGGGCAATAATGTATTTCTTGTGCCCGTTTTTTAATTTGCGTTATTTATTCAGGGAAGTTTCACTGAGAGGGAGCTGCACATTCAATTTGTAGCTTCACATATTGCTCCATATTGCATCTTTGTATGACACAAAACAAATATTTGGGAAACATGCTTATTATTTTCTTCGGCAGCCTGTTAGCTTAGCGTGGTATAACAGCTGGAAACAGGAGGTGACACAAGCAATGTCCAAAGAGTAAAAACAATTAACGATTTTACGGGGGATTATGTACGAGGCTATTTCCTGGCTGACACAATGACTCCGCTGGTTGCCCGGCAACGTCACTATGATCACAAGAATAGGGAATAGTTGAACATGTTAGGAAACATACTCACTGTCTCCTCTGCAGACTGAGATGAGGAGACGTCTCAGTTCTCTCATAAACCACCTGCACAAAGCCAATTAACAAATATCCCCCCAAAAAATAATCTACTTCTTTAAATGCTTACTTCCTTCTTCTAGTTCTTTTTTTGTTAGAATAACAAGCATGCATGTATGTTGTATCATCTAACATGACAAGAAAAATGCATGAGATGTAAATGTCTATGTGACAGCACATGGGTTGGACAGATGCTGTAATTTAATAAACACAACATTTTTTATTTGCTGGGCATTTTTTTCATTTTGAAGGGAACAGCTGACAGAAGTACCACTTCAAGTTTGTGTGTGTGTATCTGCATGTCTGTGTGTCAATGTGCCACCACTTTCAATCAGCACCTTTCGTTAGAGGCAGTAGGAGGATGCAAGATGGAAAAGGAACAGACAACAACACAGCAGAAAAGAACGGAGGCTTGTTGCCCCCCACGGTGTCCCCACAAACAGCCTGGTACCTACGAATCTTATAACATCTGTTTCTGCACGTGTGTGTGGTTACCTGAGGCGTGCATGGTGGCTGAGAAGACACATATTTATACAGTTTTAGCAGTCTCATCAATATAAAGTGAAACATATCCATAATATGTAGTATAAAAAAATGCACTTTCAGAAAATTTGGTGCAGAAATTATCAGTGATTTTAATGTCAGGTCCATTAGTGACATATTGTGCTTATATTTAGATATTCCATTAATGTTGGATATGATCAACATGGTCAATGTTAAAAACATGAGGTTAAAGCATTATGTAGAAACATTCCCTCCAAATTATGTATTTTAGTATTATTATTATTATTACTGATAATTATTTACGTGTGCACAATATGTGCCCTTTAAGACGTTTGGGCCCCATTCAGTCCTGACCCTGATCCCTCTGTCCTTCAAACAAATGAGGCAGATTTCATAAAAGGTGACAGCTTTAAATTCTTATCTGACACTATTGAGCTCTATAGTCACTCTAAAACTTTGATTTCTGTTCTAAACTGTTCTGAACAGCAGATACAGCGAGCACTACTTCAACACAAACACTTTTACGCCACTCACAAAAACAGAGGAATTTTCAGCCAAGAGCTTAAGCAGTTTAACAGTGGGCTGATATTAGAGATTTTAGATTTAGGTTTCTAGATCATTGGAGAAAATCATTAAAATAGGGTTTAACATCCAAACACGTTCACTTACACTTGACTGAGGGGAAATGAGCCAAATGAAGACTGAGAATACAGGAAGAGTTCCTTTAACAATTAGTGCAGGCACCAGCAAAAAGATAAGATTCAGAAGACAGACACACACACATACACACACACACACACACACACACACACACACACACACACACACACACACACACACACACACACACACACACACACACACACACACACACACACACACACACACACACGCACACACACACACACACTGAAGTAAGCAACGCCACGAAAACTAAAAAGTGTCACCCCATCTATTCTTGTATCAACTCTAATGAGGAAGGAGAAGCTGAAAGGAAGCCCCATGTGTTTATGTCTCAACACAAACACACTTTATCAAAAGCATTGCAGCCACATCACATCCGAATTAATTAAGCAACGCTATCTTTCCTGTGCTTGCAGTGTCTCATTAAGGTTTTCAATTCATTGTAGAACAACTACCACAACACAGATGTAGGAATAGTTTGATTTTATCCCAGACAAAGCCAATTTGTCTATGCATCCTGGACTCTATGCGTATGAATTCAGGTCCTGATCAGTGCCTGATGAGTCATATGTAGTGATGTTATACAATTCTGGTTCTGAAGAAGTCCCTTCTGACAGACCGTAAATGCTTTGCTATAAATCAAAGTTTGAACAATTATGCCAGTACTACAAAAAAAACACTGACACTGCATATGCATGTGCAGGGACGTTATATGACTGCCTGTCAATCTCCCCTGCTGCTTGCGTCAGTGTTTTTTTTTGTCTGCCCAAAGCTGTTTTAACAGATTTTCACTCTGCTTTAAACCACACTTTTCAGATGCACTTTTAAGATCTTAGTTCTCAAGGATTTTCATCCTTCCTTATCCGAGCCGCATCACGTATCAAACACCTACATCAACGTCACGTCATACCCGGTTGCAACTGTTCAGAAGTCATTTGGGCAGAGGGTCATATAATAGGTTGACATCATGGACGACTCATTGTGGAAGTGGAAAAACACAAGATTATTTACGACACAACATATCCTTTTTCATACGGACATGGGCAGCATAGGCTGGTGTTTGACTGCATGAGGTATTGGAGTGGATGCTTTACCAGGTCTGTGGTTATTCATTTACAATATATGGACAGTGTAGCAGCCCCTTGGAATCACCATGTATGAGATCAACTGATGCATAAGGTCTTGTATTTATTTGTTTTCTTGACGATCCTTATGTCACCATGGAACAGTTTAAAACACATACAAATATCTGATAAGAGACTATTTCACAGTGAATTCATAAATTGTGTATTTCGTGCTTCCTCGCTGCGCTCCCCAAAGTACGCAACTCTAACTGGTTCCCAAAAAACAATGTGACGGAACAAAGATCTGCTTCGTCACACAACACACAAACACACACAAAAAAAGAAGAAGCAACTAAAAAGTAACCAAAACCCTTTACCAATAGATTGAGAACGTACCCAGCCCACATGGTGCTGCACCCAGCAGCAGCTGCAGCTGCTGTGGTATCAAGACCTCCCCTCGACAGGAAATATTCAACCTGCCGCTGTAGCCATCATTTCTGGGTCAGTTAACAAACAAATTAAACAGCAACAAAATGAGGCTTTACAAAAATCCCTAAAACAATTTCCCAAAACAATCCACATCGTCCTTTTAACTTTTCAGCTTAACTCTTATTCTGGCTTTTTACGGACAGTCAATTAAAAAGTGAATGTGTAAAACTCTCAATGTTAGATGTGATACGGTCAAAGATTGGGGTGCACATAACCTTTGTGCTGTTGCACCAGTGCAACCTGTGCAAGAAGTTCTTCTGGAGCCCAGCGATGCAATGTTTATTCACAATTCATCAACTATCTATATTTTTATTGATCAAGAGGACCATTGAAGCAGAAGATGACATATTATGCATTTAAGATCACCAGGAAATACACTACACCATGGTTACAGATGGATGTATTCCTTTTACCTACACTACTGTCATCAAATCCACCAACAGACTGTTCAAATTCACATCAGTGTACAGAATAAGTACACGTTATATGACACAGAACAAGCTAGAGAAAGCCAACAATAAATACGCACAAAAGAAAAATAAATAAATAAATAAATAAATAAATAAATAAATAGACATTGCTGGCTGCACGTAAAGAGGGAATGAATCCACTGAAATCTTGTCGCTGCACCACGCACATACATTGTGTGCCCCTGCTCAACACAGAACAGATAATTTCCTGCATAGTGTAAATACAAATATAATCAACTTAGTCCATAATGTAAGAATATGTAAACAAGCATGTCGAGTACTGACATGAAGTTTGTTTATGGCAGATTTCATCACCTCTTCAGTCCAGACACATCAGAATATATGTTAGAGAATGAGCAGATATATGTTAGATGGAAAAATCTCTCCAATCCATTCCATTTTTTGAGGAAAACAAGCAACCCTTGTAGAAATGCCTTCAATGCGTTCTGATTTAAATGCTGTGATTTTCACATGATCAATTTAAAACAGCTTCTGCAGCTGCATGGATGTTGTACATGCTTTTCTCTCAATGTTGCAAGACCAGGCATTCAGTATCACTTAGATTTAATCATTTTGTGGGTTTTGATAATATAGCAGTACATTCCAAAATATTCCTCCTTTCCCTATTCTATGATGACAAAAAAAACTGGTTACTTCTCTAACATTTGGGCAGCTTCTAGATTCTGATCAGGCTGATGATTGTCAGTGAAATCTGGTATTTTGTTTTGGATCCAAAATCTGGCACAAACTAGATGAAGTTCCCAACCTTCATAGCGTTTAACCGACTCCATCATCGCCACAACTGGGCACTGAGCCGTTTAAAAACATCAAGACGATACGTTACTTAGCGAAACCGTGTCGCAACGTGGAACCAGTCCAGGCTGCATCTAGTGCGGCTCGCTGGATGTAGCAGCAGTTTGAGCCACTGGCCGACTGTTTTAATTCGTAATCTCCACCCCTCCTTTCACTAGATGTGTGCTACTCTTGATCAGGTTATGAAAGATTACACCATAACTTACGTCCATCCCCCATAGTGGTTCATGGCCTCTGATGAACTGTGCTTCTCTCTGGGATCAATAACCTACCCAATGCTTCATGATGGGGGGGAGGTATTTTGATAATTGCACTCTGCCTGCCCTTGTTTCACACACACACGCACACACACACACATCTCCCAGCGGGTAAATGCGATCCGTTGCTGGTGCTCGGCTGTTTGTGGGGACGCCCTGGGTGATGAAAGCTCTCAGGGCACCGAGCCTCTCCGTGTTCACAAATGCACGTCCACAGTCGCTGTGGAAACCATTCAGACCAGCGTGAACGCTCTCCAAATTATTTGAAGGGCTTGTGTCTATCCGCGAGTGCAACGGCGAGGGAAAGCGAGTGGGAGGCTGTGGCTCCGTGTTGTTTGTGTGGTTGCGTTTGTGGCTCGCTGTGGGGGTGTGATACTGCAGGTCGCTGGCAGACTTACTGCTCAGAGATGCAGCGAAGGGGCAGGAGGCGCCGATGGAGAGATGAAAGGTCTTCTCTCGCTTTATCCCGCAGAACACACGCAAGGAATAAATCAGAGAAGCCGACTGGACTGTGAAATTCTCCTCGACTAAAGTCTGATCATCTCAATCACGCAAGCGCACACAGATAACTCCTAATTCTAACAAAATGTCATAGTTATTCGACTTCATCCCCCTGCATGCATGCATGGCTACGTAGTTAAATAGATACAAGGGAGCACACGGGGTTTCAGCTGAGAGCAGATTGAAAATAACCCTAATTAAACATCACAGCTGTAGATGAGAGTGAGACGGGCGGAGTGAGAGAGTGAGACCGTCAGCGAGTAAGAATATAGGGTAAATAAAACATCATAGCTCCATCGGATCAAAAGGGACAGGTTTTATGCCTGCATGAGAGACAATATCAGTGGTTAAAATGCTTGAAGTGTTGCACTCAAAGGGAGAGATGTGGCCTCCATTCGTTGGCATCAATATCAGTTTATTACAGAAGTAAACACACAAAAAAATACTCTTCCTGCTTCATGTAGTCATTGATTAAAACCACATACAACCATATCCAGGCTCTAGTGAACCATCTTTCCATTTGCATACATCTGGAATGGATTGTCCATACACATACTCGCACGCATTTAAAGGGACAGACATTGATAAGTAGGTGGGAGTTTGTGGGGATGAAAAGAGTTGTGGATTTCCCTGCACGACTTCAGCATTTTTCTCACCTCTTTTACAATTAATTGTGCGGCCACTCACTGTCCTCTCATTACTTTCCTAAACTGTGAAATAGTCATTGCTCCCCAGCGTGCCCCCTCACTAAGATTTAATTGGCATGAAGCCTGCGCACACACACTCACACACACACACACACACAGTCCCCGAGGCCAGCTGAACACTGGGAACAGAAACACAAATTCAGTTTTCTCTCCAATTACGTTTTTGACTAAAGCCACAAGTTTGATTTCTGAGCAGTACGTGCATGCATATCATTTATTTCTCAGTTGAATGCATGTTTTCTAGCAACCAGATCAACAATGCCAAGGCAACTATCAGGAACAGTCACCAGATGGTTTGCTGTTTTCTCCTTAATCACTGCTTCAGACTCTTAACCTATTCCTGTTTTTCCAAACCTGCAGGAATCACAATAGAAAGAAACATTTTCAAACCGACCTGGGAGTCGACATTTCAATGTTTCATTTTTTCTGTAACTTATAAAATGTATCTAAGTCTATGTGATACAAAGGAAAAAAGAAAAATATTGAAAACATTTTGTAATAAGCCGATACTGTAGAACATATACCACAAAAAATACAAAATCCTGTTGCAGCAAGAAGTGGGTTCAGGCTCAACAGGTGTGTAAGTCAGACGCGCTGCAGCCAGAAAATACCACGGCCTGGTGAAGAAAATCATTATGGAGCGGAGGGAAGGAAGGGGAAAAGTAAAGACCTGGCTTTTAGTGCGTGCTTTGGATTGGAAGAAGTCACGCTGCGAGATTACGCTGCTTCCAGCCTCCCCCATTTGCACATCTGAATTCCCTGGGGGGGTGATCACCTGATCTGGGAGGATGCACTTGCTGCTTTTGACACTGCAGGGCTTTTTTTTCCCCAAACAGTGGAGTGCAGGGAGGCTGCTGTTAATGCTGCTGCTGCTGCTGTTAATGCTGCTGCTGCTGCTGCTGCTGCTGTTAATGCTGCTGCTGCTGCTGCTGTTGCTGCTGCTGCTGCTGCTGTTAATGCTACTGCTGCTGTTGCTGCTGCTGCTGCTGCTAATGCTGCTGCTGCTGTTAATGCTGCTGCTGTTAATGCTGCTGCTGCCACTTTAATCTGCTGCTGCTGCTGCTGCTGCATGCTGCTGTTAATGCTCTAATGCTGCTGCTGCTGTTAATGCTGCTGCTGCTGTTAATGCTGCTGCTGCTGCTGTTAATGCTGCTGCTGCTAATGCTGCTGCTGCTGCTGCTGTTAATGCTGCTGCTGTTAATGCTGCTGCTGCTGCTGTTAATGCTGCTGCTGCCACTTTAATCTGCTGCTGCTGCTGTTATTGCTCTAATGCTGCTGCTGCCACTTTAATCTGATGCTGCTGCTGCTGTTATTGCTCTAATGCTGCTGCTGCCACTTTAATCTGATGCTGCTGCTGCTGTTATTGCTCTAATGCTGCTGCTGCTGCTGTTAATGCTGCTGCTGTTATTGCTCTAATGCTGCTGCTGCCACTTTAATCTGATGCTGCTGCTGCTGTTATTGCTCTAATGCTGCTGCTGCCGCCACTTTAATCTGATGCTGCTGCTGCCACTTACTCGCTTTTTTTGTTCCTACATCAGTTTGACAATGAGGAAACACGTTGATCCACTTTTCATTCTTGAGATTTTTTTGAAGTGTAATAGACATGCTGCTGTTCATGTCTGTTGAGCCTAATTACATCTATCAAATGACCACATATAATGATGTCAGTGGGCTGTGAGCAGATTTGGGGGAATCTGTGGGGACAGTAGATGAGATTACACGTGATATGTGAATTCTTTAGCCCCTCGTGTTTATTTTTATTTGTTTTTGTAAGTGTCTCACCTGTTTCTCCAGCGCTTCCTTGCCAGTTGTGGACATCTTGGGCGCGGGCGCGCGCTCGCAGGTGCATCCCTCCAACAGGTAAATCCCGGCGGGTCGCGCGCTCTGCTCATTCTCGAAGTAGAAGAGAATGTTCTGGTAGAGGGCGAAGAACTTCTCGTGCCAGCGGCTGTTCTCCGCCGTCTTCTTGCTCAGGTAGCCGCGCTTGGTGCCCTCTTTACGCGCCACCGCGGACAGGAACAGCGCGTGGCCCTCGTTGTAGCGGACGCTCTTCTGCATGTTGCCGAGCGGTGTGGAGGAGAAATGGGGAGGGAGGGGGGCGACCACCGCGGCAGCGTCTCTTCACCGCGAGCCCATGGGTTTTTTTTAGGGAGGGATGCGGGGACGGTGCGTGGAAAGTTTCCCACCGAGAGACGCGCGGCTCAGCGGCGCCGCGACGCACGGAAAAGTTGCCCCGCTGCTGGAAGCGCTGCTGCTGCTGCTGCTGCTGCTGCACAGCGACTCATGGCAAACGGGTGTCCATAAAAAAAAGCACTAGAATAAATCCATACTGCTCACAAAAACACTCGTACTTGCACCAAAAAAGAAAAAAAAAGTAAGAAGCTGCAGAAAGCGACAAGCGGCGCTCAGAGGGAGGACGACGGCGACAGAATCACACACACGATGAACTGTAATCGGCTTTGACTGTAGAGTCCCTCTCTACACACACACACACACGCACACGCGCGCGCGCGCGCACTCTCCGTCTCTCTCTCTCCGGTGATGCGCGCTGATCTCGTACTTGGCTGAATTAAAGGCGGAGCGTGACTTCGTCTGTGTGTGTGTGTGTGTGTGTGTGTGTGTAAGAGAGAGAGAGAGAGAGAGAGAGAGAGAGAGAGAGAGAGAGAGAGAGAGATTTTCTCAGGGGCAAAAGTTGTGATTTGTTTCTGTATTATTAAAGGCATTAGATAAATAAATGAATACTTATTACTGAGTTTACTGTAAATATGGATTTCTGTAACGCTTTCTGCCCTGTGGTGCAGCACTTCTCTTTTAAAGGCAAAAAAAAAACTACAAGCCTAGAACCATTTTTATTATTTTCCTTTATTTTTTTCACAATGCATTTCACACAGCTTGGTGGCTTCAGTCATGATCATTTTGTATTAAGTTGATGAAAATGTCATTTATGGTACAAGAAAATGGTGAGACACAGAATCTGAGACTGTAAAATTCTTTAAAACACACACACACACACACACACATATTGAGCACCTTACTCCATCAGAACTGAGTTTTTGCTGGAATCAAGAACAGACATCACACATGTGTGTGTGTCTGTCTATGTGTGTGTGTGTGTGTGTTTGTATATGTGTGTGTGTGTGTGTTTGCGCTCGGAGGGAGCCGAGCCTCAGGAGTTTTCCTGCAGCCACTCCGTGAGGGACGATCTGTCCGAAATCCTCCAAAGATCTGAGAGGAGTTTCTTCTTCTTTCTAGAGAGACAAAGAAGCGACGCTCAAAAACAACTCTGTAACGTACATCGAGCTGTTGCAGAAGTTCACATCGTCCAGTATGTGTGGATCCTAAATACACTGTACACACACACACACACACACACACACACACACACACACACACACACACACACACCTCTGTTCAGCTCCACTCCTCTGTGTACGATCATTGTGTAACCAGCGTGGCTCCACTCCAACAAGTACAAACATTTCATATAGGAAGGATTACACTGACAGAGAGGTCTGGCCCTCTCCGTGCGTGTGTGTGTGTGTAAATGTGTGTGTTGACAGATATTTCATATGGTGAGGATTACTCAGGACCAGGCTAAGCAGCATTCAACTCCCAGCATGCCGTCTGTTAGAGTGAGGAGACGCCGTGAACTAATTTACAGAGACAGAGGAGTATTAGATGAAAATGCATTACGTTGATGCTCTGACAGCAACAGATTAAGAATTAACTGGATTTCTGTTTCCTAACTCAATTGTAAGTGGAAACAACTCTGCCTGGCGGTGTGTGGTTCATGCTGATGAAAAAACAAAGTATTATCTCCTACTTTCCCCTATTACCGTTTCTTTCTACTTCCTTCTTAGACAAAAAAAATAAGATTTGGACTTCCTGAGAAAAAAAAGCATCTCCTGTCTGTCTGTTTCTGCTCTAATCTGTACCCGGCGTCATCATTTTTCAGGAATATTAGTACATTTTCAAACGTCTTACCATCTTAAAATGGTACAAGTGTGACATCAAGTTCATTTGAGTGTTAAAGCTGAATAACCATTTAATTTGATGTCAGTGGAGCCAATTCTAGTTGGATTTCTTCACAACACACATCAGACTCACAGCTCTCAGCTGACAGCTCTATCTGGGATCTATGAGTGGATGGCTTTTGCTCTGAAGGCTCTTCCTGTATTTGTGTTGTGTATGACCATTTTTGCAGCACATTCACCATAACACACAACCTCAGTGTGTTTATTCTTACTGATCTACAAACGTTTTACATCCATTTTCTTCCTGTTTAGGATTCATCCTGGTCCTAACCGACCACTTGATGTGTAAAATTAGTTTCAATGCTCATTTCTGTATAGAGCTAGCCAGTATACCAGTGTGTGTGTGTACCAGCATGTGTTGGATGTACCTTCTGGAGTTGACCATGTTCTCCAGATCCCGGGACTTGAGCGCAGCTGTGCGTAGTATAGACTCAGGGATGTCAGCCAATCGGGCAACGTTGAGGCCATAGCTCCGCCCTGCAGCTCCTTCAGTTAGCTGGTACAGGAAGGTGATGAACTCGGGCTGAACCTCTCCATCTGTTGGTGTGCACATGTTCACATATCATGATTTAGAAATCGTTAGGGATCGCTCGCTCTTAATTTTGCTTCGAGGCAGCCGTCGAACCAATCGTTTCCACCACAAATGCTTTTCACGTGCATACACAAACACAAACACACACACATATATATATATATATATATAGACATGCATACCGTCCGTAGTGACATCAGCATCATTGAGGAGGAACGCCATGTGGTAGTTGGAAACGTGCTGGGGATACACCCTCTCCAGCTCACACAGTGGAGGGTAATGGGTCACAAACAGAGTGAGGGACTTCACCTAAGGTAGAGGAAGGAGATTGTCACATATATCGACATACATCATCCGCTCACAGCCAATTTAACATTTTATTTAGGACCTAGAAAACACACGTTAACAAGGTTAATAAGTAAGTCCAGGCTGCACAGTAACATCACTGACAATAGATCTGTAACCCCCCCCCCCCCACCCTATGTGCTCACCAGCTTTGCATAGTGACAAATAAGAATGTATCAGTCTGCACAGAATGCAGACAATTCACTACAAATGATAAAACCATTCCCCCAATGAGCAAGTGCCTGCTGACAGTAGCAAAAAAAAAAAAATCTCCCCTTTAATGGGAAGAAACCTTCGAGCAGAACCTGACTGGGTGGGCGGCCATCTGCCTTGAGAGATTTGTCATTATCGCTTCAACATATCCACATGCATATCACATTTTATCACCAGTTGTGAGAGGTCATGTTGATAGAATGATCACATATGAAAATAAATGGGCCAAAGTCCAATAAACCACAATAGTAAAACAGAAACCCTGTCGTAAACAGCGCGGCGACTGCAGCTGCACTATAAACAAGAATAAGCGTCTGCAGACCAATGTACTTGAGTTGAATACTTACAGCAGCAGGTGGAAACGTCATTAGGTCTGCAGGAATTTTGGTCTTGGACCAAATGTATAACATTGCTGTGACAAATTAAGGTATAACTGATGATGTCATTACTGGAGTAATTCCTCCAGTAAGAGTGGGGATATTTGATATCTATGATGATATGTTATGGTATAATATATAAAAACTTTCGACTTAATATTTTAGTTTGTCCTTTGACATCTCTGATTAAGAGAAACATGGCAGCAAAAATGAAAAAATAAAATGTTAATATATAATAAATCATATGATAACAATAAGCATTACGTGACATAGTGTATATTAGCACCCGTGTTGTCCTAGATCTGCCTCTGCACCCTGCAGTCTGCCGAGCTAATAGATGAACACATGATTCTGAAATATTACCACCACTATAAACAGTATTGTGTCATTTCCCCCCACCATCAGTCTTTCTGCTATAGCTCTCTCTATCTTGGGGATTTCTGCAATTGTCGTAAAACCCCACATTTTCCTTTACATGGCTGTGGAGAGAGATTCAACGTGAAGTGAAGACACTTCCCCTCATCCACTATTCTTTAAACTCTGTGCTGGGATCCAGCCAAAGGTTTCATGATTGAACTAGAACGAGCGGGTTGCACTCCCGTCGCTCCTTTTCCTCTCAAACACAGGCACAAACATATTTTTTTTTCCTCCCTTCTCGGTGTTGCTCTCACAGGACAGCTGCTGAGAGCGCTTCATGAAAACAAATTCCCTCTTCCTGCTTACTTTAATACCTCGATCACATGTAAATGGAGTGGAGAGGACCCATAAACACAAAACACTGTGGAAATATTTTCTCCCACACACTATGAAAACGGTCTTGAAACTCAATGCCTGATTAAATGTCCCCCAAAAGGCTACTATTTATAATCATTAAGCCTGATGATGACAGTAATGATAACAAATCGTGTATGCGCTCTCGTGGTGGAGCAGGCCCGCGTCTTGTATCATCGCTGCAGACCAGACACACGGCTGACTCCAGGAGTGGTCCGCTGGCCGCTCGGTCTGGGAAAGGTCACACGTCAGCAAGGATACGTCCCTCTGATAGAGGCATGCAGGGCAACTCCTACATGCCTCCAAAGAAAGGCACACAGACCTGCACGCACCCATCGAAACACACGTATAACAGCGCACACACACACACACACACACGCACGCACGCACACACGCACGCACGCACGCACGCGTTACTTTAATCATTGCTGCCCATCTATGCTGAAAAGGTAAAAAAAAAAAAAAAGGAGCATGGCGGAGGCAGGCTGCAGCCTGGATAACGGTCTGATTAGGTGCTAATGGTTTCTCATTAGCCGACCACCCCGGGGTGCACTGACAGCCGTGATGTGTGGAGCTGCACCATGTGACGGATTTACTGTTGAAATAGCTTGTGAATTCATTGATAAGTCGAAAATTTAATTCAAGTGCATTTCATATATTTGGGCGAGGCGTGATTCGTTCTCAAGGAAAAATCTCAAGTGTTTATCTACCTCCAGCTCCAATCTCATACATATTGTCCATATGAATGTTGACTGATTAAGTAGTAACAACATTCTCATTGTATTTGACCTATTTTACACAAGTTAAATAATCATTTAACTTGCATTTATTTCGTCCACGTAGGAGCAGCAGAACAAGATCACCTTGTAAAAACAGTCGCTTATGTAGTCACCCAGCAGACATTCATTTAGAACTCAACTGTGTTTCAGGCAGAGAAAATACAGATGGGACAACCTCAAAATACTGGTAAGTGCAGCTTTAAAGCATTCATTTGTTAATTTATATAGATTTTTTTTTTTTTTTTTTACATGCAGGGAAGGGTTGCCCGATGCTGGATTTGAACCAGGGCTGCCTGCAGTGAGGACTGTCTGTACATACCCACTGTGCTACTTGCTGCAACGATATTCATGATACAGACAAAATAATCTAACTGCATGAAAAAAGGAGGGAGATTATGAAGAGTCTGAAGAATTCCATGCACATACGGAGACTAATATCTGGTGTACTGTCTGCTGGAGTGGAAAGCTGAACTGTCAAATCTTGGGGGGAGAGGAAAGGCTAACTTGACTATGTCAAATTAAACAGGGTTGCAACAAATAGTCCTCTGTGTTGCATCAGCTTGTCTACCTCTTTCCCTATAATATGTCTCTATACCTTTAGAGCTCTATCCCAGCTACTTTACAGTGATATGCTGCCAAAGAGTGTGTGAAACACATATGCGTGTGTGTGTGTGTGTGTGTGTGTGTGTGTGTGTGTGTGTGTGTGCAGACTCGTTGCCCTTCAGTCGGTAATGTGATCTTGAGTAAAAGGCTAAAGGTGTCAACACTATTGCCGTCTCTCTGTCTCGTTATTCCTCTCTATCCAATTATCCAATCGAGTCTAACCTGAGTCAATGCCGCGCCTCTTTCCACGTGCACGCACCTCACACCACGTCTAACAAAGTGCTCGCTGAGACGCAGCGTGGACGTGTGAGTGATGTGGGAGACAGAGATTTGGTGGAAATGAGGCAGACTTATGTTCCAATGACCTTGACTTGATTCTGTCTTGTTCATCCCAACCCGGTTCGAGGATAATGACCTTTGCTTTAGGTCATGTTAAGTAATCGGGTTAAATGGAAATTGTTGCTCAGGTTTCAACATTAAAGGATGAAGTTTGCCAGTTTTTAGATTTTCCTCATAATCAACAAATATCATGAATAATGTAGTTTTAATAAGACGATATAGGTCTACAGCACAGACAGATATATATTTTGAGGAGGATCACTGCAGTAATCGTTGAATAAAAGCTTCTAGTCTTAGTAATAGGGAAAGACATTGCATCTATTGCCTTGAAAGAATGGAAGCATCATTTTTGATTCAGCAGAAATGCATGATGAAATGTGGCAAATTCATTCCATCTCAATAAGTGGGACCATGATGTTCTTATCAGCTGCACGTCTGGTTTGTTATTAAGTCTGGGGAAGTAAATTCATAAAAAAAACAAAAAAAAAAGTGCTGCACAGTTCAGATTTAACCCTGATTGAGAGACTTTTCTCCTTTTCAACATCTGCCACACTCAGCATAGCAGGATGTGAATTCCCAGCGTTGGATAGAGTAAGTAAACTGTAACGATCGACTAGAGATGTGCCACTGTCTATGCCAGAATTTGAAAGAACCTTCTCTTAAATATAATAGCACTTATTCTTACTTGTATGCACATTGAATGCAGATTAGAAGCATGAAAATAAGACATTTGTCTAAGGATTAGTCCCCTCAAGGTCAGCGTATATTAAAACATGTATAATAAAGAAGTTCCTGCACTGGTCGACAGTAAGTTAATGACTGAATTGGATGGAATACAGTAAAACTATAAAAATGTCACCATTTTCCATTGAAACGAAATGCTGAAAATATTGAATCCATGGTCGTATGTTGAAATAGCAGGGAGAATAAAAGATGGAGCATTCCTGTCCCTGGGGGTGCTGGGAAGAAGTATCACATCCAATGCAATGAAATGTTATTCCTTACCTGACTTTTTTTTTGAGCTCCAGCTTTTCACATCTCCCCAGAGTTCAGCAGCTGTTTGATGCTGCTGTTACACAACAGGTAGTTGTTCAGGTCCCTCCTCCTGCTACTTAAACATTTGCATTTCACCTTTTTCCAGAAAAATGACATAACACCACCCTGTCCACGGATTAAGGTGGAACTAGAAAACATGAAACCTCTGGAAGTTTTTTCTTTTTATAAAGATAAATGTTTATGCATCTGTATTTGAACAGAGGTGAATCGGGGCAATTTGGAGCTTTTGGACTAAGGTCTTAGAAAACGGTACATAAACATATACTTGCTCTCACAGACTGGGTACAGCTTGTAAGCTTTGATTAACCAGGAGAGAGCAGTCAACATGGGGCTACGTAGTGAGTATGTAGCGATGGGAAACCTCCAGCAATGGTATCGCTTATGGACTAAAGCAGGAACAGCACCCTGGGGCGCATCCTTTTGAATAACCAGGAGGCCGTAATCAGCGGTGGGTGTAGTTTATTGACTGTCTCATAAACAGCTGGTGCTCTGCTTGTCCAATGATGGCCAGAAAATAAAGTTCCTCAAGTGCGAGATTAACTGCGTGCTGCCAGGTGGAGCATCTGAGTTGATAAATCCGTTCTCTCAAAAGCCTGTAGGGCTCCAATACCACATGCACACCAGCAACTGCACAAGAACCAAGACCTCAATGCTCCTACTGCTAAACACCTAGTTCCTGATTTATTTCATTTGTCTTGCCAGTTACAACCAAACTAGGCCTGACTGATATTTCTATAGGTGAAAGTTTCCTCCCTTACTCTCTCCCCTCGTGTCCTGTCGGTCTGCCATTAAAAGGTAATTGCTCAGTATTGCTCAGTATATGGTAACGTCACTGTGTAAGAACAGCAAAACTTCTCTAAAGACATTTCTGAAGCTAAAAATGAATACGAGTATGCAGCGTCTCTGGTCAACAACACCAGAATCTTATGAGAACTAACAGGAAGCCTCATGTTTCAACAGCCTGTATTAAATGACAGAAAGTATTCAGAGTACAAACAGTTAAGTAAATGAACAGCTGTGTGTCCTAACAGATGGCACAACCTCAAGCACACAGCTCGGGTCCAAATCCAGTAATGAGATTTTTGTACTCATATAGTTGATCTATTTTTGCATGACAACTTGGTGCATACAGAGTCCACAAGGAAGCTGCTACTCCATCAAGTTGCTGTCGCTGGTCTCCTACCTTCCTTTTTTTAACACAAACACCTTCCCCCTGTCTCGTCCTCTCAGGCTACCAGTCATCTGTTCAGTCAAAATGAAAATACGCAATTTTGTCTGCCTCCTGTGCAGAGCTCATATAATCCATACAACACACACACACACACACACACACACACACACACACACACACACACACACACACACACACACACACACACACACACACACACACACACACACACACACACACACACACACACACACACACACACACACACACACACACACACACACACACACACACACACACACACACACCCCCTCTCTTAGGAATACTAATTCCAACTATTGAGCTAAAAAGCCTTCACTTGTGATACCTTGTAAACGTATAGCTGGTGATTGGACGATCTGTCATCAGCATTGATTACAGCGACGTTTCACAGAGACTAAACGAAGCCTGCTACAGTACAACGGTGTCATTTTTGAACACAATTGGGTATCTAGGGATCTCTCTCTCTTCGAGTCTCCTTTTCCACTGCAGGCTGCTGCTCTCTAACATGATATTAATGTTATAGATCAAGTTCTCCACGATTATGCTCAGATTTCGAGAGCTGATCTCCTGCTCGCGGCCTCCCTAGTGCCTCGGATCTGTGTAAAACAAAAAGACCACAGGGTCCGCAGAGTGCACCGACGCTTACAGTCAAACGCTCGCATGCACCGACGTTTACAGGCCGCTATACAGAAAGCCATTAACTTGATGGTTTATCGAACTGGCATCGGAATCCTAACCTGACGCGGCCAGATGGTTTGTTACACACACCCATATGGGCAGTCGTGCACAGAAAGTGTGTGGAAAAGCACTTTCAGTAAATACCTTGCAGCTGATTGGAGGAGCCATCTGTCCATCACACTATCACAGACTGAGAGGAACGTCATCTCATGACCGTGACGTCACGCGATGAGCCACCGCTGTGCTCCACACACAAACAGATAACTTATCAAGATCCGACGACGCACGTGGATTTAAAAATAAGACAAACAGTATGTGTGCAGTGTTAGCCGCCCCAAACCAACGATTAATTTGATAGTTGATCAATCTATCGAGTAATAGAGCAATTAATTGATTCGTTGTTTGGTTCATAAAATGGTGTTGATGCAACCCAAAATGTACTTTTGTGCACACACACACACACACACACACACACACACACACACACTTCTCTGATGAAGTACTCGAGGGTGGCATAGGCGATGGCGATCCCATCGTGGGTGCTCGTGCCTCGGCCCAGTTCGTCCAGGATGACCAGGGAGCGCTCAGTTGCATGAGAAATGATGGCAGAGGCCTCGGTCAGCTCCTCCATGAACGTACTGCGTCCTTTGTAGATGTTGTCCGATGCTCCCATCCTGACAAACCAATCAGAGAAAGGCGAAGGACAGTCAGGGCTAGTAAGTGAAACAGTGAGAAAGCCAGCACACATTTTGTTGCTTTATCAGATTACAGTATGGATGAGTGGATTCACTTGCTGCGACAGACGTGGTAAATTACCAACTGCATCAAAGACACTCCAAGCTGTGCCAGGAACAGATTCTACTCTTCCACCTCACAGTACCAAAACACATGTTTACATACAAGCACAGTTTGATGAATGACAGTGCACATAGACCCAGCCATCATCAGTCTGCATGCTGTGTTCTTCCTTCCTTCCATAACAATAGAAGGAGGCTGAGTTGCGTGTGGGTGCACATGCTTTACATATGTCCGCTGTGCAGAGGGTGACGTCGCACTCAGGTGTCATTTGCATAATGCTCCTGATCTGAGCAATAGTGACTGATTCTTTGAAATTGAACACATCATCGTTCCTCTTTGGCATGACTTTGTTTGCAGGTGGTTTTCCATTGAAAAAAAGTCTCTGTGATCCTATAGGTCAACATCAAATAACAATTCATGATGCTTATGAAACTAGGTGAGAGAAACCAGGGATGTTGAGGTGCTGTTGACATGACACGGGTAAAAATAAGAAATTGCAGTGCTCGACACTTTAATTTGTGGTTTTCCATGTCTGTTCTGTCAAGCTATTATTTAATTCATTTGCATAGTCTGATTTAGGGATTAGATTGAAAGTCTGACATTCATATTCCTGAGTTCAGACTGTTCATGATTTGCCGGCTTTGATTATACCATTTCAATCAGAAATTGGAACGCGACCAGTTATGAAAAAGGATTTGATTTCGAAGTGGAGGAAACTGTGACAATCCAACTATTGTTGTTTTTCAGAAACCACCCACGAACAAACAGAAAATCTGCCATGTTTTCGAGCAGTGAACTTGCTCCCACAAGTATGGGTGAGGAGAGAGTGAGGCAGAGAATACAGCACCATGAGGTTCAGTTCTGCTGTGAACTACAGAGAACCAAAAAGAGGAAGTCAATAAAGAACTTTAATATTTTCACTTTCGTGGTCTATTTACATTTACACAAATTTGCATGTGTTCATGGTGCATGCATTCACTTTAAAAAAATTTTTTTTTTAAAAAGAGCTGGGTTTTTTGGAACAATTGAAGTCAAGTATTGTATGGATGCAAGAGCAGTTCCTACTGTGTATTAACAGGAACACCAGAGACCTAAATATTTACATACAAGCACTGAAAAAGTGTTTCTTTCTAATAGAAACTCACCCGAGAACATTGAACTCCATTCGCCATTGAAAACCACTCCAGGGAGCAAGTAAGTGTTTCTACTAGAAAAAGCTCTGTGAAGAAGCCAAACTCCACTCTTTACATTGTTTCTGCAGAGCTCTCATTACACATTTTTCTTGACGCACAATAAATTGTGTTAAAATAAATTTTCAAGCTAATTGAGTTATTCATCGTAGGATACAAAGGCGTTACATCCGCAAGGTTTAGCTTCCATTCAACGGATTCTTGCTCGGATCTTACAGATCAAAACGTTGCTCTGTTGCACGATTGGATTCTCGTCCGAGGTTAATTGAGTTAAATGTGCTGCCATTTTTGAAAGCCCTTCGGGTTTTATTGTCCAATTATTCAGAATTTGTTTCCCCATTCAGCCTAAAGCATTGCAGTCAGTTAAACAGCTAATGCAACAATAATGCACAGCCTAACACATCAAAACTAAAAGGAACTTAAATAGAAAAGTAATGTTTGCCAAACAGAAACAGATGCAGACATCCAAAAGTTTTTCTTTTTTTCAATCACTATAATAATTTTAAAAATAATTTTAATAATTTCCATCACCAATATTATGAACCTATATCTCATGTCAATTTTATGTTCTATAGCCCAAAATCACTAATTAGAGATTAATCTCAGTGGGCTTCACAGTTTGTACAACAGCAACAAAACATCCCCTGTGCTTAGACCCTCACATTGCACAAGGAACAACTTTTAATAGGGAACAAAATCTCAGGAAGAGTAACAGTGGATCTATTTAGAACAGGAAAAGAGTTGAGTATGACATTGATTTAAATAACAGAAACATGTTGATTGTGCACATCCAAACATATACTAATATATAGGTTGAAATTTGGAGTCTGACGACAGGTTGTTGCAGTTTGCAAACAGCTGCTCAGGCCGTCTCCACAGTCAGCGTTTGGTTTGGATCAAATTACACACACATTGATGCAAATTTATGAATATTATGTCCCATTTTTCCCATTTTCTGTACCTTTGAGGGTCACAGATCATAAGGATTCATTCATATTTCAACACGGGTATTCACGTACTTTCGGTTCTATGATGTTTATGTAATGTAAGATATTAACAAACAAATTGTTCATTTATGGATGATGTTCTGTTGGCAGCTGAGGAGGCTTCATTTAAGGCCAGTGACAGAACTTCAAAAATCTAAACTCCAGCAGTGACACTTTTGCTTGAACAACACAGATCTTGCTGTCAAGTGTGTACGTAGATCTTCCCGGATGACAGAGAGACAATGACGTGCTGAGTCCTTCACAAGCTTCAAAGCCAGTTTGAGTGCTCTCTGATGCACTGCTACACGCTGACAGACGCAGCGCAGTGACTCATCTGATCTGAAAAACTCCACTCCAGCTGGATCACAGATGCCACATCTCTCTGCCAGTCACCGTTTCCCACCTTTAAATCGGTCTTTTCCTGCCCTGACAGACCTCCGACAGAGCACCTGTCAGCGAACCACGGACCAGAGCCTCCGCCGCACGAGTTGCCATGGTTACACCACACGCCATATAGGAGAGGGGCGTGGCGGGCATGCTGCTGCATTTCATTAACCTCCCGATAATTTCCATGAGCGCATGCATGGCTAAGACTCGGGGGAAATTACGACGGTGGGATCTATACTGCGTGGTAGCAAGAATGGGCGCGATCGGATGAAAAGGACGCGAGCTGCTCACGAAGTCTGTCCGCCGGCGTGGGGACGTGAAAGTGAAGCACAGCAACATTCCACCTGCTCGGCCTCCTGCTGGTCTCAGACTCTCTCCTTCTGAAAATAGACTCCATTTATCACCACCTCACAGCTCTCCCCAAAAACACGTTTAGCCACATTTGCAGTGTTTTGTTTTTTTTGACATTCAGGATTCTCCTTGATCGTCCTTTCATCCTAGTTGCACCACCGTCGAGACATCGATGCCACCTATCTACTTGTTGCATTTCATCCTGGCATCTTGAGGAGAGCGACAGTTAAGGGAAGCTTTGCCAACGGCGGATTTGTTTTCCCGATTCTAAACAGGAGCTCTTAGATATGAAGGACTGTGCTTTTTTAAAACCTCATTCAAAGCACAATGTGGCTGAAACACCTCAAATCACATCTGCTGATGATTTTTTTCATGCTAGGTTTTTGATTTTTTAATATTTATATTTTCTTGTTTCATGTTTGTGAGTGTTTTTTTTTTGTATATTATTGAATCAGCTATGAATGAGCAAATGGAGAACTAAATGAAAGAACATTTACATTTACCTGAAGCCTACACATCATTAATCGCTTTATGTAAATCAGATATCACATTACAGTGAGAAGATCAAAGCAGACTCATTGACATGTTTCATTTATTTTGAACGATTCTAAGTGTGATGTTATTGATTTTCCACCCTCAACTCCCATGGAACACTATGAAGGCCTACACAGCCGCTTCAAGCTGGCACAGGTGCTCCGATAAAAACCGACAAACAACTGAGTTGAGTTCGGATACAGCATTTTTCCCCACACACTCAACACTGTCTCACACCGCTACACAACACCCACCGAGGTGATGATGTTACGCAGAGACCCGGACGGCACCAACACACTCGCTGTTTGAGAGGTCTTCTGACAGTTCTGGATATCAGCCACGGTTCTGGCTCCTCAAAACAAAGATATACTTTTACACGGTATAATCACCGCTAGGAGAGCATGGTCGATTAAAGGTCTCTTTTTTTCTACAGTTTTACATTCCGCTTCCTTTTGCTGTTTCCATAACAACCGGGAAGGCATGGAAGAATGTGCTCTATAACCTTCAGGACTCAATACTGACAAGAACACACACACACACACACACACACACACACACACGCGCACAAACACACACAAACACACACACACACAATTATGCACAAACCACTGTATGGCATGTAAAAACTCTGTCACACATTGAAGTGGGCAGAAAAAAACAAAACACGGCTCTGTGAGGCAGCACGCTGCTTTAAACCAATCTCCTGATTATTCACTTTATACTCATTGATAATCAATCATCTGGATCAGTTCAGACAGGATATCCCATTAGACACCTACGCACCATCTCATTACCCACAAAGTCTGCGTATTCCACCCTAGTAAAACTCGCCAGCTCTCCCACCCCGTCTGCCTCCCTTTGGCTCATAAACACACAAAATGAAGCAAAATCCCAGCGCCGCGTTTATTACGCCTGACAGCGGTGGGAAATGATTGAGAGTCTATTTCGGAGACAGATTCTCCTCAGAATCTTAACGTTGGGTGTTAAGACAGAAGCCGAGCGGTCCAATTAGAAACAAATAGGATGATGGAGGAGGTGAGGGGGTACGGCAGATATTTACTCTGTGGGTGTGTGCACGTTTTCTCTGTGGACACCAATTAGCTCCGAGTTGCATTTTCCTAATAGACAGACTGAATATTAACCTCCAACCCCAATCAAAGACTAAACAACAGAGAGACACAATCAAACAAATGCAACTCTCTTATTGAGCAGTAGAGAACAATCTGAACCTGCACTTCCCTGATATTAAAAGGGGCAAATCAGATCAAATTGATTTTTACTCAGATTGTATGTCGTCATTCTGTTAAAAGGCTTTGATGAAAAGCTTACAGTTAAAGTCCAGCTGTGAGAAGCACAATACTAGAATACTATGAATAATATAGAAGTATACAGAGGAGTAGAAAGAATGAAAAGAAGAAAATAGTAGAGGTTTAAATTCATAATGCACATTGATAATTTTTTCCCTTTATTCTTTACCTGGATGAAAACACTTTGACAACAATCCCTTTCCTTTCTTCTCAATCCTGTTTTCATTTTTCTGCAATCAGCAATGATTTCAAATGATTTTAACTTGGGGTCATCACAAAGGGTCATAAAATGAAACGGGTTGCAATAAGATTACGACAGTGGGAAATACTATAAACTAGATTATGTTACTTAAAATTATGTTTGAATTATTGAATCAGTTGTTTTCAATGAGTAAAAGTCTACAATTTTACCTTTTCAGGCTTCTTAAAATATTATGGGAGTGGTGGACAATCACTCTTTAACTGCTGACACTCAGCAAAGTGGTTTATAAAAAAAAAAAAAAGGGAACTACTGGTTTCAACCGCAGTCACTTGCTTCTATTGAGTCTCTTCACACGATCTTCAAGTGAACTCATACAAACATGAGGAGAAGCCAAAATCACCTCATTTCACTAATATAGAGTCTAAAACAGTTTGTCAGGATACAAGTGCAGAAGTGCACACACACGCTCTGTCTGCTGACAGCCTCGGGCTCCCACTGGGTTAATTCATAAGAACATGCTTAAACCCACAAAAAAAGACAATTACACACATCTGCAAGCCATTATGTATAATCACATAGTGCAGTAGAGGCAGAAAAAGTGAGACCATGCTGTATGTTGGCCTGTGCTCCGCACAAATGTGTCGTCGGGACTGGAAACTACATGCAAAGCTTAGTGCTACGCTCCTCATAATGAGAATAATCATCAGTTGGTGGGGGTGGGGGTGGGGTGGGGTGGGGGGGTCTTCGCCAACAAAGCCTCATTGTCTGAGGGGGAGCCATATTGTACCCAACCCTGGCAGAACAATGGCGCACGCCGTGTCAAAGAACTCTTTTTCATCTTTACTTACCCCTCACACACCTGCTGGTGTGTGCTGAGGAACACAATGGAATTAAAAGAGATTGATCTAGACACAGTGTAAGGCCTTAACATAAATTGGACCATATCACAGATGACAAAGTTACACAAGGTGAACAGAAAGGAAACTTTTGATTTTTTTTTTTTTTGTTCAGGCCACCTGCAAAGTGTGTGTGTGTCCATCAATAAAGAGAACGTAATATTTATTCAGAGTGAATGTGTTTTCCTTAATGGTTATCTCATCTTTATTATTTAAGCTGTATAGGCTTTAATACGTTTGCCTGGAAGACAAATATCTACATGTCAAACAGAAACACAGACAGACTTTTGTGCTTATGTTCATACCTGGTGTAAACACCGTCCAGTATGCCCAGGCGGGCCTCAGAGGCCGGCACGTAGGAGCCCATCTGGGCCATAACGCAGATCAGGGCCACCTGGCGAATGTAGGAGCTCTTACCCCCCATATTAGGACCCGTAATTATCATAGTTCTCCTGCCATCACCCTGTGGGAGTGGAGGAGAGGAGAGGAGAGGAGAGGAGAGGAGAGGAGAGGAGAGGAGGAGAGGAGACGTAGACAGAAGGATAGGACAGAATAAGATATTTGCATGCTGTCCTGCACAGCTGAGGAGGTGGGCGGACTGAAAGCTTGGCTTCCCTTCCTATTGGCTTGTGTTTCTGTTCTGTGCAAGATTAAACTACACCCACTCCAGCACGGAGAGCGCATGTGTGCATGTATATGTGTGTGTGTGTGTGTGTGTGTGTGTGTTTGCAATTTTGTTTCAACTGTCTCAATGAGTTAGTGCGCATGCAAATGTCTCTGTGTTTTGGCTCAACTTTGTGTCAAAGCTCTCTGAATGAGCTTGTGTGTGTGTGTGTGTGTGTGTGTGTGTGTGTGTGTACCTGCAGTTCTGTGTGGTTGGGCACATACTGGTTGTGCTCTCCCATCAGTAGGTCTATGGAGGGGTGTCTGCCATCCCTGATCATGATGTGACACTGACGTTCACACACCTCTGGTCTGCAACAGACAAACACACAGTCATGTCTCTTACATTGTTCGTTTTCTTTATTTTTGTTTAGTGTTCCCTACATTCTTATCACAGCACTCTCTCTCATTTTTGCTGTATTTAGATATTTCATTTATTGTACCCAAATGTGACTTTCTTTTCTGTTTTTGTTATTGTGACCTTTAAGCTTTACAGGTGCCTTTTTTCAAGATAACATGCATTTATTGTTTTTGCTAGGTCTTTTTTTTTTAGGTATATTTTGGTAGACTCAGCAGACCACAGATATATTGTAATGGTTTATATTTTGACAGATAAGACATTATAGAGGAGATAAGAGCTATATAGCTGCATATTCAAGCATATTTTATGCATTTCTTTTATATTTATTATTTAAAATAATGTTACAATGTTTCAATTACTTTTACTGTTATTTGCTCCCCTGTCAAATAAATTAAATCACCACACATATAATAGGTTTGTACTATATTTAATATATAGGTGCATTTTTTATTACTTTTACATGATATACTAAGAGATATGCACAAAACAAGAACGACAAAAAGAAATTATAAATAAATCTTAGGTTTTGTTATCAGTTTTGTCCACTATCAGTCTAGGAGGAAAGGGAAAAAAGGAAGCAAAACATAGTGCACAATGTTATATAACTGTGTGTGAATCTGTTTAATCGTGTGTGTGTGTGTGTGTGTTTGAGTGAGTGGGAGAGATGTTGGCGTTTTGGCTGAGCATGCTGCTGAGCCCGGTGCACACTCCCACACACAGCCTGTCTGAGACTATAGGACACGACACAGGACACCCACAAGCACACACACACACACACACACACACACACTATGCACAAACACACACACCATATTTATGGTCATCATGAGAGGACATCACCTGCAATAGTCCCCTTGTTTAGCCACCTCAGCCAATGAAAAGAGGCAGTCCATGGTTGCTAGGTGACTAATAGCCCTTTTCATGGTGTGATAGTGCTCCCCAAACTGACTAGAGAGAGAGAGACAGGCAGGGAGAGGGAAGAGATTTTTTCAAGTGTAAATTAAGGTAAGTACATACAGTGCTCTGAGTAGACACTGTGATGGTGCACTTGTTCTTGGCAGTGTTTTCATTTGAAACGTCTGTGTGTGTGTGTGTGTGTGTGTGTCTATGTGTCATACTCCAGAAAATTGGTCCACTCCTTCTGGCAGTCCAGCTGCAGCTGTTCCCGGAGCTGCTGCAGCTTCCTGTAGCGCTCCACCAGAAAAGGAGAGTGATACCTGCCGACCGCCTTGGTACTGCAGAGGAGAGGGGACGGAGGTGAAGTGGAAGCTCTGTGTTCAGTATCTACTCATAGCAGGTGCCTAACGCATTCCTGCATCATTTGATATCATATACAGGGCTTCAACACGTACTGGACTGGTGTTTTTTGGATTCGGAATCCTTAAAATCTCTTCTTTGTTACTTTTTTTAGTTTTTTTATTAATTTAGAGTTATATCTACTGTAACCACACACAAAAAATCACTTTCCTTTTACCTCTCTTTTAGTTTCCATTATATATCTGGCTCTTCAGCTTCTAAATTCTCTACTCTTCACCATCCTGTCATTTACTTTGCTTGTCTACTGCTTTGAGCTAGACAGCTGCTCAGGGGGCTTGTCTGAGCTGGAAGAGAGGTTGATTCAAGCGGTTAAAGTGAACCAAAGGATTAGTGTAATCTCTAAATTTCCCAATAGTGTAGTACAAACTGAAATAGCGCTGCTAGGATGTCTGGCAGTTCATTACGATTGTGGTTTGGTTGATTGGAGTATCTCAAGTGTCCTAAATTAACAACTAATATGAACATCCAACCTACCGACCAATCAGAAACAGATGTTTTCCATGGTCATGTGACAAGTACCCCTCCTCTGTTACCAATCTGATTCTCAGGATATAAATCAGGATGCAAATAACACTTCAAGACTTTAAATTACAGCCAGGGTCATATCGGTGTCAAAATCTGATGAAAGTTCTGATGAGTCCGCGCTCACCTGCTGATCATGACCCAGTCAGGGGGAACAGTGGAGGACAACGAGTTCTTCACTTCAATCAGAAACTGAGAGCAGAGGAGGAAGAGGTTGAGGTGGGGAAAAAAAACAAAAAGCCTGGAATGGACGGATATGGAGGAATGTGTTGCTGTTGATTGAAAGTAGCACACAAAAACATCAGGGCATCACGCAAACACACACAGACATGGGATCATCACCGTGACTCAGTCTTCCACCCAAACCAGGCAATCAATCTCCTCCTCCCACCCATCTTACACTCTCTGCCTCAAACACACACACACACGCACACACAGGCGCGCACACACTACCTCCTGTCCAGACACGGTTGTGTAGTCGAGTGCTGGGGCCTTCATCATTAGCCTGATGTCTCTGCGGTGGTCTTGGATCTCATTGAGGACGTTCTGGATCTGCTCCCTCCTTTCCTGCAGCACCCGGAAGCCGGACAGATCTGAGAACAGCTCAGTCTTATTGCCAGACCTACACAAACACCAGTCCAAATGTGACAGCTGCTGGTTTCGTATAACAACACACACACACACACACACAAAATACCAGAGAGCTCATAAGACATAAACCTGATCGCCAACCTACCTGTACAAAGGTGGAAAAAGGGAAAAGGAATTAAATGGTCCATGCGTTATTACATTATTATTGTATTGTTGTGGTCCTTTCTGGGCCCAATCGTGTGGTACTGTGGGGTGTTTCTTTAGATTTTCACATAAATGTAGATAAACATAAGACACCTGATGTCACCCAGTACAAGTAGAAAAACTATAGACAAGTGTTTGTGTTATGGGAAAGTTATGGGGAAAAATGAATAAAGTTAAAACAAACAAGGCATTCAAATGTATTTGATTCTAGTCTCCAGTTGCTCTTCTTCTAGTTACAGCTATTCAAACATGAACTTCAGCTGCTTTTCTCTTTTCCATATTAGTGTGAACGTAAGATTTCCTTTTCTTTTGGACTGTGTAAATGCAAAGTTTCCACAAGCACTGACTTGATTGACTATAGTATGAAATGAATAACGCCTGTAAAACACAATATATATTAAGAGTTGTTCATTTTCTGAGCCCCATGCCAGTTGTTCATAGAGACATCCTTTATTAAATGACTATTTTTATCCCTTATTTCTGCATTAAATGTCTATACATTTTCCTTTGGATTGCTTCCCGGCTCCCCTTTTTTTTCTGTGCCGTTTTCAGATTCTTTGTTGGAATGATTATCACAGCCGAGTGTAATTACTAACATTGTCCTCTTTTACCCCCAATAATACTCACTTGGCTGCCTTTTCATTGAGCACCTTGAGGAAGCTGTGGGCCGGCGCCAGGCAGTCAGGGGTGTCCAACAAAAGCTGTCGAAGCAGTGCCGACCTGATCTGTGCTCGGATGGCTGGCAGCAGGGCCCGCAGTTCCAGCCCCAGACGAGAAAGACTGCTGCTAATGAGGTAAAACTCCTGTGTGGAAGACTGCAACACACAAACACAAGGCAGGCTAAATATTTGACGTGTAAATAACTTGTTCCAAGTTCCACTGCACAGAGCAGCTCCACATAAATAATCAATTGTATCTATTTATGAAGCGGTGATTAATTAAATACCTATTGTTTTTATGTGTATACAGGCTTGTTTGTTAGACTAAATCTCATATTCACTCTAAGACACAGTGTTATTAGCAGAAACACATATTATATATTATTAAACCTAATGCAGTGCGCATAGGAAATATGCAATCCTTTAATAGTGGAAGCTTAAGTGGAGTTTGGCCAAATAAAGTGTCTTTGACTGTTACATAGTCTTAAGAGACAAATTGTACATTCGTTAAGACAGACATACATTGGGATAAGGAGAGACATGCAAATCCAGTTATTGTAAGAAAAATGCTACAATTTATGTTAAAAGTGCAGATCTTAGTCTATATCAGTTTTGAAATTGTGTTCATAGGCCAATTAAAACCGGACTTAGATTAATTTCTTACATCACCCTGGGCCTGTTTCTGCTATATGTGTTTACATAAATAAATTAGCCTCTGAAAGCCTCTACAGAGTCAGAAATATTCATCACTATTCCTTGCCGTCCAATCATCAGGATTTTTTTTTCCTGAAATTTAATATAAAGCATGATGTGTAATATTTCCAGCATCAATCATCCTTTTTCGTCACATGATCAATGCTGCAGCCTCGAATATAAAATAATTTGGGATTAAATCAAGATAATGAGTAATCAATGCTCTGCATGGGCACATGTCACAGGAGAGCGGACATTGGAGATTATCTCCTCGATATTGCCATTAGTGATGTCACAGTATAGTACCAAGTCATGAAAGGTTAATGAGAGCCACTCTGATAATGGTTTATGGTATAAATCACATGCTGCCATTTTAATACTCCCCCTGTCAGCAGCCCCCGTGTTGCTCTTTTATGAAGCCAGACAGACAGCTACTGCAGACCACAAGCATGACCCCCCTCCCCATTATGTCAATGGGGCCAGAGAGACACAAGCCATTACACACATTCCCATTTATCTACAAATGGACAAAAAGATAATTAAGGCCTCAGTGTGTGTCTTTATGTGTGTGTGTTCAGTGACATTTGATCATTTCCTTTGTCCTATAGGAAGGAGTCAGAAAGTTATGCATGAAGCAAGACATCAAGCTAAGATCAGAGAGCCCCTCTCATCTCTGTACACGTGCACAAGCGCGTGCACACCCATGGAATGAAGCCTTCTGACATTTCAAAAATGGGTCCAATGGGAAATGAGATTGTGTGAGACAATCAGGAAAGTGCCACTGAGGTGAGAGAGATGGGCGAGCGTGCACACCGGTCTTTTTTTTGAGGCAGTTTTACGGACAGCGAAAATCCCTAATTCAGACAGCTGAATCCAAAAATGACGGAAAAATTAGCGCACACTCAGAGCTCCATTCAGTTTCTTTAATCTCTAATCACAAGCATTTCGACGCGGGGTAAAGGTAAATGCCATTGCGGTGCCTTGCTCCCCGTTAATCAAGAGGCAGTCTGGGAAAGAGCCTTACGCTGAAAACATGCAGCATAACTTGTGTGCAGATCCTCTTCCTTATTTAAGTGCTTGTACGGTTCCTGGAAGAGCACGGCTTTAACTTTTTAAGAGGGAGAAAATTATCTTTCTTTCCATTTTCTCCCAATATAGCAAGAAAGAAAAATCCACTCCAGCATCTTTCGTTTGCACTATTCTGTAGCACGATTCTCTGTATAGACATCCTAAGTTTGTCATACAAATTCATTCTATGTGTGCATGCCAGCAAAAACTGGTGATGTTATAATAACTGGCAGAAATGATTGATTCTATGAAACAAAAAAAAGACCCACTTTGCTAAAGTTGACTTTTTGTTTTCCCTGGGAACCAGATGTGTAAGGGGGGCAGACAACATCAGTCTCAGTTTCATGGACCAGGCTTTTGAACGCGTTTCTTTATTACTTCCTACCTTTTTGTGGTATATGCTGCAGATGCCTCTCTCCAGGTCAGGCAGATGTGACAGCAGGGATTTGAGGGAGTTTAACGTGAGGGAGTCCGACTGGAGGATTTCCTGCACCGCATCCTGCCTCTCGGAGATAGACCTGTGGGTTAACGAAGGAGAAGGTACAGAATGCAAATTAATGCTTAAACCCAGTCATGTTTTTTTCGAGTAAGCCATTTTGAAATCTGAACAAACAACTCCAAAATTGCCTGGGATTAGTTTCGTCACAAATTCTGTGATGAGCTGCGGTTTACTGACAAACAGGCACAGCTTAAAGTCACATGCCTGCACTGTTACTATTAGAAATAGAATTTCTTCCGTTTCTGATGTGTGTTTCATTTAATTTTAGTTCAAAATATCCAACCTAACTAAATAGTATACAGTACATGGGAAAAAAGATGATAAATTAAAGCTTAGTGATGTAACAAAAATGGACATCAACTCACACTCAATCGCTGACGTGTGCTGCTGAGCCATGTGTCTTGGAATTAATGTGGTAATCTGGGCTAGTGGGCTTTATTCATGTTTATGTGGAGAAGCTGTCTATGTAATCTGAGAGCAGTGCCCAATCCACAACTATAATCCCCACACAGTGGGAGGGAGCCACACACTGGGAGAATCACACACAATCAATAAATGGATAATAAAATTACACGGCAGAGAAGAGAATTGGAAAAAGTACAGCAGTATTATAACCAAGAGGTTGCTTATGACAGAAGCTCTATTAAGCCAGTTTCAGTGTTTTTAATTAAAGAAGTCATCTCTGAAAAACATTCCAGATATTAAAAAGAGGCACAGGTGCTCTGCTGGGTAACATCTTACATCTTCTTCCAGAGCCCTTTTATTTATAAGGATTTATAAAAAATAAATATACTGTTTGGCTTATAAAACATATAAACTGAGAAAATTTGTAAGCGGCCATTAGGCTAGATCATGAGTTATTTAACAGAAACTCATCTTGGGCCACTCTTTAAAGAGTGAATGGTACATAGTAACATGCTTATATATGCTGTCTGCTGTCACATAGACACAGCAGTTTTTGCATGTTAGAACACTTAATGTGTACAAACACTGACATGGTAAACTAGGTGGTGGGGTCAAAGGAGGTCAGTGGTTCAAACCACTCAAACCAGAAACAAGCTGACACCTGCCACACAGGGGTCTCATTTACTAAGACGTGCGTAGGATTCATCCTAAAAGAACACTAAACTCATCCGGTGACTGTCAACACCATCCAATCTTTTTTTTTTTTTTCCTTTTTACAATGTAGTGACATTCTGCAAAAGCCATCTAAGGCAATTCCCTCATGCACATCCTAATACAGGGGATATTGGCACTTGGGAGAGGTGATTTGGAGGATTGCAGGTATTATATTACTATGTATGTTATTTATAGATTCCTTTGTTTGGTCCATAGATAATCTCTTTGCACCAGTCTTCATTCATTCTTTCTTTGATTTGCATTGATCCTGTGTGGTTGGGCTTTGGTCTGGTTTGGGCAGGTCGGTGGTGGATCATGTACACACCTACAGTCAATCACAGTCCACTTGGAGATACTGATTGGTAAGAATGGCTGTGGTCCTGTTCATTTTAGGATGAGCTTACACACTTTTTAAGCACTTCTTGATCTGTGCCAGTAGGCTGACAGAAAAAGGGGCAGCAGCTGTAGCCACATCAGTAGAGCGTAGACTTATTTTTATATTCGGCCTGTTTTGGTTTGGCCTCGTGTTCTGTTTCACGTTTTTTAGCTTTAATATGAGCCATTTTATAATCCTATAAAAGGGAAGACTATGATAGCATAGTCAGTGACACTTCTTCATCTACAGCAGGTAGAGACCACACTCTTTGATTTACAAAAGACATAATATTCCCGCGATGAGCAAGCATTTGGCAACGTTAGCAAGGGAAAACTTCCTGGAAGGAGACCTCGAGCAGAACCTGGCAGGGCAGGCCACCATCTGCCTCGACCAGCAAGGGATACTACACATACATATGCCCCTTTCACTATTTTTTTATTCATCTTATTTTATTTTTTTCTGATTATTGGATTTTTTATCAGTGTATTCAACCCTTATATATTGCGATATTGCTCAACCAACATTAATGGCAATAAAGCACATTGATATTAATTTAAACCAAATTGAGAGGAACTGCCTCCATAAGCTCATTTATGCAAGGCATAAATCAGACAATAATATTATTCTTCAAAACTGCAGTGATTAAAGCAACCTAATTATGATTATATTAATATTATACTGCCTTCTGCCACTTACTTTTATTATTTCTGGCCCTGATATGGCAATTAATCATTCACATCATCGTTAAAATCCTGCAGCCTGTGCTCAGATTTGCCAAACAAAAACCAAACTTTCTGTTCACACCTTTACTGTCCCTACAAGAGAAACATTGTTTTTTCACAGAAGCAGTTTAGGGAAAAAAAACATCACTAACCAATGTGATTGAGCTGCTTGTGTATAGGAATAAGAATCTAAGAGAATTAAAGGAAAATACAGTAAAAAACAATAAACCAGTCACAGCCTTCTGGTCTGCATCGTTGCAACGCGTTTTTCTGAAAAGGTGCACGCTAGGCAAAACAGAAGCGTACCTTCAGAAGGTACTTCAGCCTTTAATCATGGAAAGAAAGCACCCAGATCCCAAAAGCTAACAGAGTCCACAAACTGCTGGTGTTCAGACATACTGTCCATCATTACAAAACTGAATGACAAGAATAGAGAATGCAGCTGTATCAGAGGGCACCCGTACTCACTGAGGGTCTGCGAGGGGCTGGCTCACCCACTTCCTCATCAGTCTCCTTCCAAACGTAGTGCGGGTGTGATCCAACACCCACAACAGACTGCCCTTCACACCACCATCTGTCTGTTGTTAGGACAAACAACACACAGAACACTGATTACACATGAAATAAAACGCACACAGCACTTGCAACAAGTTAAAGAAGAGAGGTTACTTTGAATTCATCCAACGGCATTATTATGCTTGTTATATTTCAGAGAAGATTAAAAAAAAAAAAAAGTGATCCTGGTGTTACTAATTCAACACATGATTGGGTGATCAAAGCCACAAGTCAGTCGGGAAGCCTTGAACCGGGCTTGAACTCCGTGTGTGGCGTCTGAGCGTGCACTGTACGAGACGTCTCCTTGTCTGGCACACATGCCACGGCGGAGACGTGCTGAACTTTTGAGCCGTCACCCACGCGAGCCTGTATAGTCACTGAACATTTTGTTTCGCGATTGACGGAACAATTTAATTCACCCATTAAATGTTTACAGTCCACAGTGCAATGAGTGTGGGTAGGGTTCTCCGTGTTGCACAAAAAAAAAAAATCGTGCAGACAGTCTTAACAGACGGTATGTTAAAGTGAGATGGAAGGCGTACATCTTGAGCTGTGTGACACTTCTGGCTGCTCAAGCTGTGGCCAGAATGGAAAACACCAGTAAAGCAGGTTAGAGACTTCTCTGCGTATGATGGAATGCCATGTTCTGGTTTTATGCAAGAATGCATTTGCTGTATGGAAAGTTTCTGTTTTGCAAATTGTCCACACTCAGGGGAGCACGCGGCATGCTGCAGTGCACAGCCAGTGTAGAGGCCTGTGCAGTGGTGTGACGGAGTGACAGTGGGGGGTTCATAGTCCGGGGTTCATACATGAAGAACCAATCAATCAGGTCTGCTGCTATAAATACACCTGGCATCCGCTTAGTTAAGACCTTTAGCTGGAGCGTCTGTGTTCTCGTTTACAGCAGGGATTCTATTTTTTGCAGTGACTCAGGGTGCATGGGATTCTGTTTACATGTTAGCACCAAGCAGCATGGGAGTGCATAGTTATGTACAGCATGTAGTGCAAGGCAAGCTCACCTCTTCTGTTACAGACTACAATGAAGGTTATAGGTAGGAAGCAAAACAAACCCAGAAATATTCTCCATAGGATTCTACCCCCGGGCAAACGACGTGGAGTACCGCGAATGCAAACCCAACCGCAATCATTTGTGCCTACCTCGATTAAAAAATTGTATAGGGTTGCTTGAGGCTATATGGGTTGTGCGACAGCTTCATGGTGTTCTTATCGCACTTCCCACTGGCTGATATGTGTAGTGTGCAATATGTGGAGTGTACGAAACGTGGAATGTGCAATAGAAGTAATTTGTGCTGATTTGCTGCGGTTGCGGTTTTGTTATATGTTGTTTTTGCTAGGAGGCAGTCATATGTGTGCACATTCGAGTCCAAGATTAATTTTCCCTCCGGGACAATAAGGTTTATTGCATTGTGTTTTCTAGGCATTATTCAGACAAACAGTACCCCTTCATGATGCTTGATTCGTGACCATGACAACTGAAGTGTCTGCTTACCTGGTTGTTGAGGATTTCCAGGTTCCTGAGGGTTTCAGCACTGAGGATCATACCCGCAGACTCACGCGTCAGACGTTGGAATGAGCTACATTAAGCACAAAAGGTTACTACAGTACAGCTGCACATTAATAAAAGATAAATATCTATAACGTGTATGTATTTGGTGGAAAGTTTCAAAAGATAAAAAATACACAACTTTCCCTTTTCCTATGTTTTCTGTGAGCTAGTGGTAAATTCGTCTGATAAGTCTAGATAAAGCATATTTGTCAACGTTATTTTTTTTTTCCTCGACAAAAACGAGGTAAAGCCGAGACGGAATCAATGCTCTCAACCACTGACCGGGATGAAATTAACACACATCGGTTTTGACGAAAACAGACCGGTGCTGTCGCCACTAAATGCAGGAGCGATTGTCCGGTAAAACGTGATTTACCAATCAATACAGAGTCATTTCACATGTTAACCTGTATTTCAATAATTGTATTGCTGCCTGAAACAGACAGAAAAATAGAAATAAAAAATTAAAACATTATTACTCATTTTAGATGTCATAGCTGTAACCCATCTTACTTCAGACATCATTACAGCAGTGTTTATGGTTCACGTCAGTAGTTTATTAGTTTGGTACTAGCTGATAGAAAAAAGCATCTTTTATCTGTACAGTTTTAAAGTTTTAAAGTTGTTGAATCATGTTGGCTTATAATAAAACATGCAAATCAGAACACCAGGCACCTTCAGTAATGTAGCATTTCTAATCATCCAACATGTGGAGCTACCGCATCAGGTAATTATGACATAATACATCTTGAGAAAAAAATCTTTTCGTTTGACTACATTCGTTTCAATTAACATTAATATCAATCTGCTGTCTGTTAAATCTGGGGTTCTGTGGATTTCTGCAAATCCTTAGGAATCTATTGACTGTGAGAACCCTTGATAGAGTTGAGCTTGTAGCCCTTATTACCAATTGTATGTGTGTGTGTGTTTGTGTGTGTTGTACATTGATTTGTTTGTACCTTTCATTCCTTAAGATTCTCTCCAAGTTGAATTCTTGGAGGTATTGAATGAGAGGCCCCAGACAGCAGATCACTGGTCTCTCCAAGGATGCTACACTCGACAGAGAGCGGGAATCTGGAGGACACAGACGCATAAACACACAAACACGTCCTCATCGCTATGACACAGCCATGAGTCACAGGCCAACTCCTCAGACACGGCCACTGTGTTACGGCTGAAAGGGCCTCGACGAGAGACGGCATGATTAACTGGAGGAAATAGAGAGTAAACAATTGCAAGATGAAGAGTCACACAGTGGCACGGACACACACCTTTGTCCTGAGTGTGGCAGTAGAATTCTGTGACTGTGTTCATCGCCGAGGCGAACTCAAACTGAGCGCTGTCCCTCTTCTCGACTCGCACCCGGTCATCAGCCTGAGCGCTGGAGGGAAACAACAAGACGCCGATGAGTCAAGAGGTTCAAGAGGTCGGCGGTGCTCGCAGCTTTTGGTGTAGACGCACAGAGCTCACACGGCGTCTAATGTGCGATCATCCCCTTGTGTGAGGGAAAAAATAAATAAAAACAGCACAGCGTGTTCCAGTTGTCCTTTTGTTTAGCTCGACACACACACACACACACACAAAAACACACTTTCCCCTGCTTTTTCCGCTTGCTCCATTCACCCGCTCGATATTGCTGCTTTTCAAGGACTCTATTGCTTTTGTCCGCTGTGTTGTTGCCGAGGCAACCGAGGCACACGCGTGGCTCTGGACGCAGCGCTGGAGCATTTTCATTCTTCCATTTCCCAATTCACACGGGCGCACGCACACACACAGGGAAACGATCATAAAAAAGTGATCAATATCACGTGTGCATATGTGCCAGCAGTGTAACTGTGACCATTAATCATTTAACCAGTTAATTCAACCATATTATGAGGTTCACAAGAGAAATGGCAAAAGCTGATATTGATCCAGACATAGAGGAGAGCAGTGCAGCATTTCTGCAAAATGAAATGGAAGTGTCCAGGGTTGGAAAGTGCTGCACGGTTACAGGTTTATGGAAACAACCGTCAGTGACAAATAATGGAGTTTAATAATAAAGTTTTTTTTTTTTTAAGTACATTTTAAAGGACCATTCATCAGGTCTCTAAAAATATACATTTTGTGTTCATGGTATCTAAGTTTTTTGGGTTTTGGCATTGCCCCAATCTTATGAATCCAGACAAAATTGCAAGATTCAGGCCAATTTATTTACAAAGAGAAGCACTTGTTTGTTTATTTGAGATCTCCCTTTTCTTTTGTGCTCACCGGAATGAAAATTTGCATTTACACAACTGCATTTAAGCAAAGCTACACTAGCAGCTCGGTGAGGCTTCACAGTGTTTTGACAAATTAGAATTTGGATGATTGCAATAGAGTAAGTTAGCCAATCTAAAGTTAGCGGGATTCGTTTTTTGGAAAGCATGAATGTTGAAATATTTATACACATCATACATACTACATACATGGTTAGACAGAAAAAGCCTCTTTTTGTAACTTGGCTGAAAAAACCTTTAAACCCTGCAGATATGAAGAGGTGGAAGCTCCACATTAGGAAGGGACGCACTGCTTCTGCGGCATTGACATTTTTGCTTTGTTACTTTCAATAGCTCAGAGCCCGATGACGATGATGAGAAGCTATCAAAGGGAAGGGAAAGCAACAGAGCGATCAGAGGTTAATGTGCAGAGCAGATTAAGGTGCTTGATTAGTATGAAATCGCTGCAGGAGGATTGCGAGGCTCTGATAGCGGCCGTTTAAATGTACACACACCACAGCACTTGCAGTGCTACGTCTGTGTGTGTGTGGGTATTTATGTAATGTGAACTTTCAAGAGCATCAGTCATCGACTTAAAATCTTTGAAAAAGCGAGAACATTTGTTGACAGCAGCAGCCACTGAGCTTTGCAGCCGCTTTAATCCCCTTCACTGCTCTGATCCTGACTCATGACTCCAGGCCGTGGATGAGTAAAGCAACTAATACTCCACCTAGCTACTACCAACCTCCCAGGGACTCATTACCTGCTGCTCCATGGACACACACACATCCCGTTGCCAGGGGGCCAGTCTCCACCGCCCACCCCAGAGACGCACAGACTGTCAAGCTAACGCAAGTGGCCACAGAAGTCCTGTTTTAAATGTTCACCTGGGTGGGTCTTGCTTTGGGATTTCATTTTTGCTGGGCTGCTCATAGAAATCAACAAAGGATGACATTGATGTGACGCTATGGGTGCCAATGCTGATCTGAATTAAATATGCAAATTATGAGTGTCATTCTTTTAAGTAAAAAAAAAAAACTAATCACCTCGGGAAAATAGGAGGGGGGGGGGGTATAATTAGACTAACTGTTACAAGCAAATCGCTGCTATAACAGCAGAAAGGAGGAGGAGGAGGAAGAAAGAGACAAATGAATACAAAGGAACAAGGATGAAATTTCAATTGAGAAAGACAAAAAATAGCTACAGAAAGGTAAAAAAGTAAAAAAAAAAAAAAAAAAAAAAAGATTAATGAGAAATGTGCACAACCATGAGTCAAAGAAAAAAGCGGCAGAAAGTAACAGGCATCCCTCCGTTTAGCCATCCCCTTCTAATCCAATCCGCACCGCTCCCTCGTTTCATTTTCATTTCAGCATAATGCAATAACATCCATCCTCCAGAGGGACCCACCCCATCCCCACCGGTGTGAACATGCTGGGTGCAGACTGTCGGCAAAGAGGCGCCGAATGGCAGCGCGTTGGGAGGCAACAGGTTTCTGGAATACATCAGCTGACCGTCGCAGGCTGTGGGCTCAGTCAGCCGCTGAGTCTCCTCTTAAACACAGCAGCCCTGACGCAGCTACACGTCCGCATTTGCATAAAAAGGTGACAAGACCTGGTTGTGATTTTAAGGGCTTGTGCTCAGCTTACCACAGGGACAATTTAACTACGACATTTACAGACATGTTTTTTAGTATAACTGATGAACACAACTTTTTACCTTCATCTAAAATTGTTTATCTTTGTAAAAAAGATTCATGAAAACATCAGTTCATGGGTAAAGTTAGTTTATGACTTAATGAATTGAATAAGTTGGCTCCTGTATAGCTCTGCAGTGGAGCCATTTTCACAAAACCCCTATGAGCCTGCATTGATGCTGTCAGCCAGACTGACCCACAGAGCCACATTATTGCAAATATACAAACAAACCACTATTCACTTCAGGGCATGCACTGCAGTAGTAAGAAGGTGCAGTCCGCCCCCTAGTGGCCACACTACCTGGCGTTTGTGATGCTCTGTAGGAGTCTGTGGGTTTCTTCTGAGAGGTCAGAGGGCACCAGGATCTCCACAGGGTTGATCTTTAGGAGACGACCATCCAGCTCACAGCGAGTCTGTGAATCGGGGAAACAGTCGAACAACACGTCTCCTGTGCTGGGCTGAACCGCCTGCCGACACAAAACCGGTAAGTAGGAGTTAGAGAAGAAATGCACTAGATCGCCAAAAGTATTCGAACAACTCGCATAAGAAATTAAGTGACATCTACGTCTATGGGGTTCAATATGACGCATGAGTTAGTTAGAAATAATGATTTTTATTTGCAATAATAATTTTCTCCTTCAAACTTTGCTTGTATGTAACAATGTATAGACTGTATTTCTTATTAGTTCAATGTTATCTTCATTGAAAAAAAACAGTGCTTTTCTTTCAAAAATAAAGTAATTTTCACATGGCTGTACATGGCTTCTGTGGAATATTCTGTGTTTGTTGCACAGGTGGCAACCTATCACTGAGCTCCTCAGAGCGACGCATGTTTTGCAAAAGCAGTCTGCATGTCTAGGTGCTTGATTTTATACACCTGTGGAACCACGCAAGTGACTGGACACCTGATTCGGATTATTTGTATTTGCTGCCTGAATCACTGGTCTGTGGAGGTCAGGGCTCATCAGACTCACCACCAGCCCTACGGTCAGCTGCTTCTTCAGCTTGTCCCAGCTCTCCATGAGACACAGCAAGAAGCTGTCAGGAGGGTCAGACGTCTCGTCACCACAGCCGCCCTCCTCCTCCCCCTCATCCCCCAGTCTGCAGACCGGGTTTACATCTCAACACATTGTTAAGGAAGACGCTTTAGATATACAAGGTTAAAAAGACTGCTTCATGGAGACACACGTAAGCACACACAGTCAACAATCGGTCTGTAAGGATACCCTCTCCCACCAGAGTAGACTTTGTGTATAGGGCGCTGAGCTGACGAGCAAACAGAGCATTCCTATTGGCTCCTGAGGCTTTGATCGCAGATGTCTCTGTCTGCTTAACCACGCCCACCTAGAAATTAAAGACAACAACGCAGAAATAAGGAGTGATGACAGTGGAGAAGCTAAAGAGACGCGGCTCCTCTGATTCTAAAAGGCTTAACAGTAACGACATGCAAGATGCGTTTTTATTACCTTGTGTCCTTGAGACACCAGTCGCCTGACATGAACAAACAAGCGGTGTGTGGGAATGCTGCACGTCATGAAGTTATGATCCAGATGGCAGAAAATATTCAGCTCCTTTGCTGCAATCTGCAATCACACCAATCCATATTGTCATCAACACTAGAAAAAAAAACATTTAACCATGAGTGAGATACCACAAGTGGAAAAATGAGATTCAAACATTTTAAAATATCAACTCTCAAAAGAAATCCAATTAAATATCAATACACATGCACAGTTATTTCCAGTAGTACGAGCACAGATGAGATATTGGGCTTTCACCTCTGCGTCGTCTCCAAAGAACCTGTACTTGTAACCACACTCCACAGCCAGCAAGGCGTCCTGATGCTGCTGTTTCAGCTGAATGACCTGCTGCTCCAGAGGAGTGTACGCGCTCTTTGAACGTCTGGAGGGGGCGCTACAGTCCGCGGGAGGACCCGGCTCTGCAGCCCTTTTACCTTCTCCCCCTCCCCCTCCTCCTCCTCCTCGCTTCACAAACTGAGAGAAGCAGAAACCCTGCAAATAAAAGTTTTTTAAAAAAACATAGTTTACTTGTACATCATAGTTTACCAAGGTGTCTGCATGCATGTTCACTCGCATTGTTTATTTGTACTAAATCATTTACTGTGGATCATTGCCTTGCATCATTGTTGTTGCTGTTTTTATCCTTTTAGACTTTAAATCGTATCTATATATCTCATCTCCTCTCCTCTTATATCCTCACCACATTCTACAGAGGCACCATAGAGAGCATTCTGACCAACTGCATCTCTGTGTGGTGCGATTTCTCTCCTCTCCCTCCGGGACATTGCCCAGAGGTGCTGCTCATCCCGAGCTGACAACATCGGTGGTGACCCCTCACACCCTCATTATTGACTCTTTTCACTGCTGGCGTCTGGTAAGAAGTTTTACAGCCTCCGGTGCAGGGCCACCAGGGTCCCAGGGCATCAAACTGCTGAACTGCAGGCCCATCTAGTAGGATTATTAAACTGACTTGCACATTTCCGAACATTATTAGTACAGCATAGTTAGATTGTATTATATATTACATTTGTACAATATTTTACACTTCTACAGCACATTACATATGTACAGTGTATATATACTTCAACAATGTCGTTTATTATTATTATTTTTAATGTATTTATGCATGTGCAAAAGTAAAGACTTTTTTGCTCATAAGACATAGATGGCTCTCTTAGTTCAGTTGTAACAAATTCCTTTGCACAAGCGCTCGATGTAGCCTATTTGTAGCATGTTTCCTGTTAATAAGTACGACTACATTTGAAATGAATCGTTGTCGCAATAGTTGTTTTAATGTCACGGTGTAAGTTTCTGTGATGCTGTGCACTGAAACTGTATTTGAAAAGAAACTGTAAATAAAACACAATTCAAGGTCAGAGATGTGAGATCTTATGTTGCTGCCTTGCTCATGGATTACTTTGACAGGTAAGATTGTTGTCATGAGAGCTGCCCAAAATCCCTGCCCTGCTGGCAGGAATATGGTTGTGTCAACAGTTGTGTTGGATACCTGTTTTGAGGAAGCCGGCGCTGATTTCTCCTTTTCTTTGACCTCCTTCTCTTCATCATCATCCTCCTCATGCTCCTCCTCTGTCTGCTGGATTCTGATATTGTTGCGGTGTTGGTCGGTAGAGTCACGATGACCCCAGCCACTGTTTCCTTGCTTGTGGATTTCAGTGCTGGCACCACCCGTCTCCTTCAGCTCCCGCACAGCGTCACTGGGCTCAGTCAGGCAGGTGAAGCCTCTCAGCTTCTCCAAGGTGGAGGAGCAGAGGCCTGCTCCTCTGCTCAATGCTGGCTTTGTCTCTAGAGAGTGAAGAGATACAGACGATAAGAAGAGAACGCGCAATAAGAAACAGCTTGTCATAGAGCTAGCGGGTCATTATTCACAAACATCAAATAGCTAAAGATGTTGAGAGATGACAACCATGCTGCTTTAAGACAGAATCGAGTCATTCATCTGCTGAGCTACAGTCAGCCAGGGGTCACCCAGACAATTTTGTAATTTTGCATGAAAAGTCACACTTTTATTTACCAAATTAGTATTGAAATAAAAAAGAAAACACAGTCAAGACATTGACAAAGTTAGAAATAAATATTTTTATTTGAAATAATAATTTTCTCCTTCAAACTTTGCTTCCGTCAAAGAATGCACCGTCTAAGCAGCTAAACTGATTTTACATGTGTCAACATATTTGCACAAAAGTTTTCTAATATGCAATTAAAATCTTTTAATTCCATTATACACAATGCAGCATTAGAACACTGGAGTGATGGTTGCTGGAAATTGGCCTCTATACACCTATGTAGATATTACATCAAAAAACAGACATTTGCAACTAAAATAGTCATTTACCACATTATGAATGTATACAATGTATTTCTTATTAGTTCAATGTCATCTTCATTGAAAAAAAAAGTGCTTTTCTTTAAAAAATAAAGTCATTTCTTAAGTGACCACAAACTTTTGATAGGTAATGTACATGGTTTTCAATAATATGAATGGAAGTAAAATAGAATGCTGATTCTAAAAACCCAGACTCAGGGAGCAAGACGACAACACACGTTTGCGTGGAATGGGACTTCAGGGGGGGGGGGGGGTCTCTGCACCCACCTTTACTCTGACAGTTCACCCCCTCCGCCTGCAGACCTGGGAGTGAGAGCTTGGCTCGTTTTGTTGGCATTCCAGAATCATCATTAGAGGAGAGCTTCAGCTGCAGGAAATATGAAAAAGCAGAAAACAGTCTGGTTCCGTGACTCGCACATTCACTCAGTAAATGGGATCTGATCGGTTCCTCTGGGTCAAGTAGACCTCACCTTGCCTCTTGGTGGCTGGGGCTTTGCAGGATTAGGATCGTTGGAGGCCCTGATGCTCCCGCTGCTGCCCGGGCCTCCGAAATACCTGCTAATGGACGTCTGGCCGGTGCACGACTTTTTCAGAGACTTCGGCATGTTCACATTTTGCCTGTTTTTCGATTCATCGTAAATAAAAGTGCACAGCTAAAGGTGAGAACTGACACCCCTCAGCTACCCCGGCTTTTCAAAACACGCAAACGCACGTGCTGACGTCTCACAGGCGCGTAAATGACGCAGCGAGCGTCAAGCCAACTACAGTACGTACAGTACGAGTTTCCGGTCAATTTTTTCAAAATAAAACAAACCATCTCGACGAATATTTTTCCAGAATTGAGGCTCTTAAAGTAGAACTCAATTTTTATTTTAAAATACTACATATTAAAACCGAGCCTCCATAATGAAACAAATTCTGCCAAAAAATCAATATATATTAACCAATTAATTTATGGGACAATGTCAAAACTCTCTTGAATTCTCCTTTTATTCTAAATTTTTTAAATTTTTAAATTTTAAAGACACATGCAAACCGCTAGTTTTGTAGTCTAGGGGGGTAGATATTTGAAATTTAACTATCTTTTCTGGTTATACCATTTGAAATTTTGTGTCAAAAAATCTGACGAAATTATGATTTTTGTGAAAAGAAATGACGAGAAACCAACATAAACAGAAGATGCACATTATGATAGACCCGATGAATGCTTCTCAGCAATTCAAAAAAAATAAGTTTTTAACTTTTTCTAAACTTTCTCATGATATATCACTGACTCATATACACTGTGTATAATAGAACATGGACTGAGTACAGGCACCTTTGCCATTATTCAGAATGCAGGTCATTAGCCAAGTAATTACATTTTTTACTAAACACAAACAGGTGAAGTCATGTTGAACCCATGTCTTTACGTGAGACCTTCTGAAATTTGCCTATTGTATTTTTATTCTGCCACTGCTTCCTCTTTCCTGTTGAAGGTAAAGAATATGCATGTATTATCTTTTACAGGAAGTGGTTGTCAAATGTATTAATTCAGATTATTGTCTTGATATTTATGCTCACTGCTGATGTTTAAAACATTACAAACTTTACTTTTACTGAGTAAAAATCTGCTGTAGACTGGACTACAGCACTTCAAGAGACACTGTAGTTCAGTCTGAAAGCTTATTTTATTACTGCTGTCAATATGGCACTTTTAATCAGGTTTAATCTGTTTTCATATTAGGTAATAACATTTAGATTCCCAATAGGTGGTCAGTTGTGACATAAGGGTCATGGTTGATAGGATAAAAAGCATTTAAATATTATGTTCTATATGGACCCTTTACTGTAAGACTAAACCACAATAATTTCACAGTATTTGTAAATTTGAACATGTGTGACACATTTGATTAATATCACATAAATGAGTTTTTATTTATTACCAAAGACAACTTCATCACGTTCCATTCTTGCCTTCATTTACAAGAAGACAAAGTAAAGTGTAACAGATTATCAGTGTGGCTAAGGTCACCTGGGAGGAGCTTATCAAGAAAATGAAAATGTTCTAACTAAATTCATAACATAACCACAGGTCACACAGTCAGTTTCATTTCTCCAGTTCTCTAGTTCCCCGAAACACTTGTCAGTCTTTTCACAATGAAGATTTTTGGAGTTCTGATCCTGTTTCTGACGCTGTCTGCAGGTAAGAAAGTCTTATAATTTACCTCTTTCAGCTGAAATGGTAACAGAAATGAAATATATGTTAAAAGGTTATTGCAGTATGTGAACAAAAGGAGGATTAGGGTTGTCTGCTTACAATAGCACCTGCCACTTTTCAACTGGTGGTGGCTTTTTTAGAATTAGAGAAATGCCACCCAACACCCAATACCTAGATTGATCATTACCCTTTTATTTTTCTTCTTCTCATGAAAATGAATAATATGTGTTTGTTCTTGCAGTAGGATTTAACAAATCAGACTTAGTATATAGGACAGATTGTTGACAAGAGCACTGATTATTTTTATTCTTTTTTTTTCAAATCTGCAACATCTCACCACACAAATCTCTTTTTACTTTTACTCAACTATACCTCTATAGATTATGGTGTGGGATCCAACCACTCTTGTTCTAAAGGAGATCCTAAACTTTATTTCAACATAAGTACGATTTCTCTGTACTTTTTCATTTCTGTGTAATTTGTCTGATAAGGATACGACTGACTGCACATGGCTAGGTGCCACAAGGTGCCCAAATTCTGCAATTTAACCTAAAAGTCATTCATCCATTCATTTCAATTCCCAATATACATATATGTAACATTTTTAAATTCTTAAGACAGAAAATATAGAACTCTGATCTGAAAATAAACACAGCACATCATTCATCAGAAGCATTATATTATCAGCTTAGAAAAAGATAATCCCTACTTCAAAATATAATAAATTCCTACAATTTGGTATTACAATAATTTGGTATTACATTATCAGTTAAACTGCCACTACAACTAAAGTATAGGAACGTAATACAAAGTTATTAGCAGAGCCATTGTGTTTTGTTTCCCCTGCCTCTTCGCGTTCTTATTAGAAATATTTTTAAGCTGTGATTGAGGTCTTTTGCAATAGAAAACACCACTTTTTGACTGTTTAAACTGAAGTATCTGAAAGTGTGTGACTGTTTTTGTTTCTGTACAGCAAGTGGATTAAGATGCTTGTCATGTGTATCCACCGACCCCAAATCCTGCACAACCTCTATAACTTGTCCTGTTTTTTTTAACCGATGTGCTTCTGTGGCTATGGGTGGTGAGTTGTTCTTACACACAGTGTTTATAGTAAATATTGAGTATCTCAAGACTGATGCTGATATATTTCTTTACTGAATGCCTGTTGGCTGTTGTTGAAATACATTTTCTACTGTCTTGCAGAACAAACCGCCCAGAGCTGCTTTGCCAGTGTTGCATGTGTGGGATCAGTCAAGTGCTGTGAAAAGGACTTGTGTAACAACGGCACACCTACTGTTACCAGTGTCATCCCCCTGCTGGTGACCTCAGCCATCATCTCTCTCTTTTTTTGAGGTTCTTCAACAGACAAATTGTTCAACTCAGGAAGAATAAACATTTTTTCCTGTAAAACCTGGAATGATTTTGAATGAAAAAATTAACTTTGTTCAATTAATAAAATCACAGTCAATCATGTTCAATCATCATATGATTGAACATTAAAATGTTTTTATCACAAGCTCCATTTACCATCATTATGTAAAGAACAGGCACATGCATAATACAAAAAACAGGAAGAAAGCATTAACAATCTTGTGAAAACTTCCTCTACAGCTATTCATAAAACTACTTCTACAGTATATTCTGTATTAACAAAAAAAATGGTATTTAAATTGTTTCTATATTCAACAATGATATATATAGACATGTGTGTACAGTAGTCTTTAGTTGAATCCTTCTCAGCTGTATGATAAGAAAACAAGTTTGATTTTGATGCATGAGTGCAAATTATCTGCACGATGAGTTACTAATGCTAATGCTAAACTAATGCTGCACACAGAAATTTACTTTAAATATAGGACTAAGATTCCTTCTCGCGTTCCCTTGAAGACTTCTGGTGTTTTAAAGAATGAGTTATGCTGTGCGCAGCAAGAAATATTTATTGAAAATAGATATACCCACAACATAAATTTGGGTGGCTGGTGGTGTATTTAAATTATATGATTTGTCCAGAAAAATTAAATGTAACAAAACTGAAATTTCAAAGCTGATTAGGACATATTGCAGGTATCAATTATAAGTATACAATATACAGTATATACAATACAATTGATTGTATGTAGTTTATCAGTAAAAATGTCTCATTACAGGGATCAAACATAGCAAAATGGACTCTATTAAAGTTATTAAGTTACAATAGGTCTTGCAGCAAAAAAAACATCCTAATGTTTTTCTGTTTTTTTTTGGGTGAGGTTGCAACAATGTGCATCAGTGCTATTTTGTGCCATTGATGAGTGGTTCTTGTATTGCTGGTGTTCCTGGTATTGTATTTATGCATTTTACTCTATGATACCTGATTGTGTTCAGCATTTCTTGTTTTAGTACTAACAACAACAAAAACAATTCTCTTTAAAATTGTATGGTTAAGGAACATTTGACTTTACTGCACAGTGAAAGCTATTAATCATTTTTATTAGTCACTAACCTTTTAAAAAAACAAAACAAAACAAAACACTCCTGTTGTGGTTTGAATGGAATACTTTACATTCTGCAGGAGGGGGATCACAGAACTTCTAATGCAGTCTCATCAGAACACAGCAAAACATTGTTCCTTTTGTTCAAAACGTTGATAATATTGATACTATGATTCTTTGGCCTGACCAATCAAATGCTCGGAGAACGGTAATTTACTATTGTTTCTGCTTCACTTTTCTAGACAGTAAATGATAAGTTGTACATGCTTGACAATAAATAAAATGATGACAACAAATGACTCTGCTTAGGTGAATAGAGCTCACCTGAACAGGTTTAGACAGCCCCAACAACTACAAACGGCCTCTAGAACACAACTTCACTTTAGGGCAGCTCCTCGTCACAAAACTTACAGGTAAGTGTTGCATTAGACTTTAAATAACTTTCCATATAAAATAGTGTATGTTTATGCTACATATACATTTTGTGGGCGCAGCATTTAGCATTATGTGATTAATCAATCATTCATTTCAGCCTATTGGCTTTTGGGTGATTGGCTATTGGGCTATCTATTTTTCTAAATAAAAAAAAATATCTCCCTATGACTGTTCACATCTGTTATCATAAAGCTTGTTATTTGCGTGCATATGTATAGATATATATGTATGTTATCTACTTTCCATTATTTATTGAAAATGCATTCAACATTCTGACAGCATGAATACATTTGAGTTTACTATTTGTATACATTCCATATCTATTAGGTGAAAAACTAAATAGCTGCATATTGCCACAACCTGAGGTTTAATGAAATATAACCAAATTTTATATAAAATACTTATATAAAACTGAGTTTATTGCTCTATTGTTATTTGCCTTTGTTAGTTGTTTGCTTTGACGATATACTCCAAACTTTGTCATGTTCATGAAACTCATGAAATCAAAATGAAAAAAGAGAGACTTAAGATTTAAAAAAATGTAATTCTAACTGTGTGTCACTATCATTGGACTGTTTTTTTTAAATGAGGCTCATTTACATAGGAAGGGGACCATTTTGATTTTATGATTCCAAACTACTTGCTTACACTAATTTTGCAGAGTTCACATCTTTCAAGAGGCAGCCCCTACACCACATATGAAATACTACCACTTCACGTTTGCATTGTGGTCAAGAGTAGTAAGACAGGTATGACTATCTAGAAAACACCTCTAACCCCATCTACCTATGACAAGTTCAAATGTATCCCAATTTTTAAAAGATGCAATATTTCTGTCTCATGAAGGATACAGCACCTGTTTTTTGCTCACTGCCACATGAGGTCCCTGTATCTACAAGTCTGCCACCTCCTCAGACAATGGAGTATAGGTACCCAGATTTGTCCAACATTTGTTTCCCTTCTCTGGATGATAAAGTGACTTGTTTCATGTCCAACCCTCCTAACCTCGCACCTGATGGTGACGTGGTCCCTCTGCCAAAAAATGAGTCTGTGACATGGCCGGGAGAAGAAACACAGGCATGTTTATACAGAAAACACCTCTAACTTTGTTTACTTATGGAAAATAAGTAAATATACAACAATTAAATGAAAACAATATTTCTGTATCTGCAGGAAACAGCTGCAAATGTTTGCTCCAAGCCAGATATGGTCCTGTTGCCTCCAACTCTCCCACCTCCACCGAGAATAGAGAAGAGGTTCACAGATTTATCAAACATTCGTTTTCCAACTCTGGATGATGAAGTGGCCTCTGAGCCTCCTATCTTCCATCAAACTTCTTTTCCTCTGCCTTCAAGTCATTCATGTGAAATGAGTAACTGTTTCCTAATAGTCGAGAAATCAAATAAAAGACAAAGTCAAAATTATTTTGCATTTGTTTGCTCTTTTTACCTATTGCATTTGTAAATATGTGAAGTAAAAAGGGACTGCATTCATCTTTTTTGTTAACACCTTATGAGTTGCAAGTTGACGCCAGGTTCTCTTAAGCATAGTGGGGTTATGTGTTAGAGCTAAACAGAAGCTTCTGCTTCTTGTACTACTTACAAATGTAGGAAAATCCGCCACAATATCTTCAGGTTTCTTACAATATACTGCTGCGATGCAACTGCTGCTTTCTCTCTTTTTAAATTGTTTTGCCTTTTTAAGTAAGAAGCTACAGCCCCAGCTCTGCAGCTTTTTAAGGGAAAACTGTTTATGCTGTTTATGAAAAAAGAGCTTGTTTAAAGTAAAGTCAAAGACACCTTCACTTTAAATTTCAAGTGTGAATGAAGTGTTTTTTCTAAATTATTTTGGTGTTTACTTTTACATCTATTGCATTATCTAGTCCATTATAGATGCATCATAATGTTATTGTCCTTTTATATATTTCTGTTTTTATTAACAACGAGTCTTAATGATTGGTCAGCTCACTTCACTATACTTTATAGCAAATAACGTGATAAAACACGACAAATCAGGAGAAAACGTTTTATTTTGGAATATGTATATGTTCATTAACTACTATTAAACCAGAGATTAATTAAACTACTAAAACTACTTTTCAACTAGAGGTTAATTAAACTTGAAGCTTGTGATGATATACTTTAGTAAAAGTAATTGTTCTACTGTGCCAATAAGCACTCCATCAATAACACTCAATTGAAGCTTTCATACTTTTGCAAATTTAAATATATGTTTTTCTCCCTATATGGTCTTCTATGCTTTCTTTTTTTGAGTAAATGCTAAATACATGCGGAATGTGAGACAATCTAACAGCTATCTGTTCTAGGAATGCCTTATAAATTCTATTAGTAACATTTCACTGTACCAAGACCACACCATTGGCTAACCTAAAACATACCCCATATTTAACACCGAAACCATAATGGACCATGGTAAACATCCATGTGCTGAATCTGTCATGATTCATATATAATTTCTCATATACCTGTCCCTCTAAAGACTCTTTTCATAATACTAAACACTGTGTTAATATGATAAAATCTACCAGTCCATCCTGCTCTCTCCCTGGGACACCACTCACACTATCACTGATACATCCTAATACTAGGTGACAATAGAGAGGAATATTCTTCTGTTCTCATCCTATCTCACCGCCTCCCTCTCCAGAGCTTCCTGGAAGTCCCTCTCTCTCCGCTGCTGGTACTGCTGCTCTCTGAACAGGCGGTTCTCCCGGATCACATCCTTCTGCATGCGCATCTGGAGGAGCTGTGCAGCCAAACGCTTCTCTTGCTGAGTCTGACGTGTCAGACGCATCACCAGCTGCTCGTCTCGTCTCGCTTCCTGCAGGGGCGGGTAGAGGTGACCGTTTAGGTGACTAGGTGTGGTTAAAGCGGTGCTTCTCAATTATTTTCTGTCGTGCGAGATGTTTTCTTTCTTCTGTGAAAGAAGGCGACTATAAATAGTATCATTTGTCTATAAAATTGTTATAAGTACCTCTGCATAACACTGTATCCTTATTAACGAATAAGAGAATAAAAAAAAGAAATATTGATGGACTTACAACAAAAGAATAGCTTTATTACTGTAATAGGAAAAGATTGAAATTTCATCTGGAATTTAAAAATAAAATTAAATCTTTAAACTATAATCATTTTATGACTGACAATGTCAAACTAACATATGATACAGGAAAAAGAAAATTACATGAAATCGGCTTATCAGCATGATTGGGGTCTAATGTCTTTAAGTGACGCCTTCATTTATTTGTCTTCATGCTGTCCGCTGCCAACATGTTTAGACACAGTAACACACAGGTCTTTCACAGTGAAGCCAAGCGCTATTGTCATATTTCCTCGTCTTAGCTTTGGGAGACTTTTGTTTGTCTCTATATCTTCATCTCTCTCCGCCTGTCTTCTCTTCCCTGTTTTTCATGGTGTCACTTGAGGGTCTGCTACACTTTGTGTCTACACTTCATACTCACACTCTGCCAATGAGAGTGCCACTGCTAATGTAGTGGAGGTGCAATTGCACTTCATTCTAGGACAGTAAAAAAAAAAAAAAATAAATAAAATAAAAAAGCATGTTCCCCGAGGTCAGACGCGCCCCCCTTGACGAGGTCCCGCGCCCCAGAACCACTGGATTAAAGGTACAAAAAAGTGTGCTAGTAACAAGAAATGATGTATGGCATTTATTTTACACCTGTTTAAAACAAAATCATAACTAGAGATTCTTCAGAGGAAATACATTACACTGAATTATGTCTCATGTCTTCTGGGGGGGTGGAGGGATTTTCTCCCTGGTAACATTAGATATATTAAAAATTCTTACCTCTCGAGCTTCATGGGACATGAACTGCTCCACCAGGAACCTGTCAACTCTTTTCTCTCTCTGTTGGGCGTCTATAGCATTTTCCTGCAGCCTCTGGTGGACTTCCTGAAGGTACTTGCTATTGGATTGTAGTATCACCTTAGTTCCAATTCCAGAAATATTACAGCCCTGACTGCAAAGGGAAAAGCTCCAGTGAATGGCTGACCACTGGTGAAATGAAAAGATTCAAATCACATTTAAGTCTGTGTTCTACATATATCATGTTCCAATATAACTCCATTGATACAAACATTTAAGGAGGACATCAATACAATACTGATATTGATAATGTGTATTTTTCTCTCACCTTGAAGAGAAAATTAAACCTGAAGTAACCGGTTTCTTCCTGTTGGTCTCAAACTGGGCTATTTCAGTGTGGACCGTCTACAGGGACAAAATGGACCAAAATTTCAAAAATATCAGAAAACCAAAGAAACCTAAGTGACTCCTTTGTTTTCAGTTTTGATTAGACAACTGTGTAATCAGAGTTTTAATCAAATGCTGTCCAACATATGACATGACAATAGCTTTAGAGCTTGTAGCATCAGTTGAAATCCCAAACAAATTTGAAAAATAAGGAAAACCATGACGGGTAAAGCTAATCCTCCCTACAACTACAGCTGACTCCAAAGCTAAAAATGATCAATAAAACACGTTTTTTAATTTCATCATCTGGATTTGACCTGTGCCTCTTGTTCTCTGCGTTGCTGCAGCTGTTGTTTCTTCTTTAGTTTGAGCCGTAAAGTGTAGGGTGAGGGCTTTGGAATTTTGACAGTAGTAGCCGGGATACGAGTCCTGACGTCACTGTCCTGATGACACACCTGCAACATGCACAGTTACACATGGTCAACACTGTCAGCAGTATCAGCTTCTTCCTATTTATGACATGCACTCATCTGCCAGCCAGGTTTGTCTTCCCATATGTTATCTCTAACTGAAAGACAATGCAATTTTTGCCTAGGTAAGATCTTGATTTAAGTATAGTCTGATGTGTTGGCCAGTGATTGGTATTCCTTGAGCTGACATTTTATTTAAAATGAGTTGATACATGATGCTCCTGATCCCTGAAGAAAATTATCAGTAACAAGAGCAATCAAACTTTCGTCTTGTGAATAATTGCAAGCGCTGCCGTTCTTGGCTTTCATACATGTGAAACCAGGACAAAACACAAAAAATCATGTTATTAAAGATGTAAACTTTGGAGAACCATGAATCCTGACATTATTTTAAATGAATAATAAGACATTTTATTACGATGCTGTATTTTTCTTTCCATGGTCTCCAGTACCTTCTTAGTATTCCTCATTCTCTTCTTATTCTGGACTTTAAGTTGTCTCTTCTTTGGCTCTGTGAAAATGAACATACCGTGTGACATGTTCACAGCATTAGCAAATATATTCAAGCAAAACAGTTTAATAGCCCGAATTGACTAATCATATAAAGTTGACTCTCTTCAGGTGTTTCCAGGTTTTACATTTTCAGTTCGCAGATTAAAAATGCTCATAACATCTCCCCATATCCCTGGCGGAATGAACATTTGCTCATTAATGCTGATAACGTTTAGCTTTTACATTTCTACCTTTGTAAATCCACATAACGTTACCTTTTCGTGTGCCACCGTATTAGCGTTAGCACCGTATAACCAACGATAGCAGCGAGCTAGTTAACGTTTGTTTATGACTTTACTCACACTTACCAACAGCTTTGGACAGATGAAGCTCCTCGTTCAGACACCTGCACAATATATCCGACATTTTTTTTTCTTTAAAGTTCAATTCTCTACTAGTTCATTTGTGCGTAGCCAGGTAATAACATGACTCTTTAGCTCGCTAATAAGGGCTGAATAAAACAGACAGGAGCGGAGCAGATCCCACCGCTGCGTCGTTGCCATGGTGACACGTCAACAGGGGTTGCCCACTTGTCGGAGCAGGGGCAGGAAGCTGGTCCCGGATCAGTTCTTCTCACGCATGAAAACTTATGATGAAAACGTATCATCACTACAAACTGGTCCAGGACCTGCACAGTTTCACACTTCAGAAGGTCAGCAGCGACGATTGTATTTGACTTGACTGATTCATATATGCCACTAATAAACCTTTCACAGCAGCCATAAAGTAAAATGGCAGGTTAACACAGATGATAATAAATCACCGAAATGACTGAGAACCTTAATGGACAGGTAAACACGGGTGTAAGTAATCATACTATACTGCTATAGGAAAGGATCAGACACTAAATTATTCATTGGTAACAAACAAACAAACTGTGTTTTAAAGGCCTACTATTTTATATTAATATGGCTGCAATGAGGAAAAAAATCTTTTAGGGGCAAAGGAAAACTAAACTAACTAACTTAATTGACTGCACACAAATTTGGAGTACATTTCTACTGGCAGTTAAGAACTACCGTTTATGTAAATCTATTGATCATCATTCATTATTCCTTTAAATAACGAAGTTAACTTTCTTATTTCAATTACCAGCAGGACTATACATCTCTGCTTTTTATTTGGAGGCACTCTACATTAAGCGGCTGTGTAATTATGATAGTTTTTAATGTTTTTTTTATTATAAAGAATTATATTAAAGAATATTGTTCTAATAGTATTTTATTTACTAAAACAAAAAGCAGAATTGGTTCATTTGTTCACTCAGAACAAGTTCTACTGCCTTCGTTAATTATTCTACAATAATGATAAGTTATCTGCTTTTCCTTCAGCTGAAAAGGTCAGCACTCTGCGATGTTTTTCAAAACACACCATGACTAGGAGTCATATCATATGATTATCTGTCACTAAAGTCATCATGGTAGGTATACTTTGAAACAATACAGAACTCACTTCCTACTTCTTCTAAATCACACAGCTCACTTAATCCAAAAAACAAATAATAGATATTTTTTACAAAGTTGTGAGTTGTATTTCACATGTGAGTATTTCAAGTCTTGGGTGGAGATGATTATACATCTTCAACACATCTTCTTCGTACCACACTAATGTTATCTGCTATTCCATCAGTCAGAAAGGTCAGCGTACTGCTTTGTTTTCACACCACACCACCCTGCAACAGAAACCATAAATAATTATCACTCAGAACAAGGAAACAATATATTGGGCTTTGAATACTATACTTAGTATTTACATAGTTATCACTTTTCAAACAGTTTCATAATAAAAAGGAACCTTATTTGCATAACACATTTTTACTTCAGGCAAAGGTTTACTCTTTTATTCTTCTGTTTTTTAAAAAAAAACAAAACATTCACACATACAAACTGACCACAGCCTCCAAACTGAAAACTACAGCAGCAAACTTCAAACTCTAAGAGGCTGAAATAAAAAAATTATCACAACGTAAAGTGTGGATTTAAAAATGGATTACTATGTTAACGTTATTGGACAAAATGAGTTTATCTTCAAACTATTAGTCTTAGTCTGCGAGCTGATTATTATATTTTTAAAGATTTTTTGAAAGCAATTTTTTTTTTAATTTTATAGACAATAAAAGGCCTTTTGAATTGAATTGTCTCCTAAATCATCGTGGACATATCATTATTATTATTATAAAGTAAGTTGTGATCTATTTCCTCCAGCAGCCTGCAAGCTGATTATAATTTTTTAAAGATTTTTGAAAGCAATTTTTTATTTTATTTTATAGACAATAAAGGCCTTTTGAATTGAATTGTCTCCCAAATCATCATGGACATATTATTATTATTTATTATTTCCTCCAGCAGACTGACTTAAAGCTGAGAACACAGCTGGTTGTACAGTGTGCAGTATAAAGTGTAGCTGAGTGTATCTGATGCTGCATTGATGTGTGAGAGTCAGAGGTGGACTCTTGTCCAGGTGGAGTCAGTGTGGGACAGGTAACATGGCTTTGGTTTGTGAGCTTTGTCGTAAAGTGATGACACAGTAAAAAGCGTGGGTCCCGCTGTGTTGCTCAGGCTGCACTACAGCGTCTATTCACAGGCGCGATCCCACTACTGATCGGCACGGGGGCTTTGACCTGCTCCGTTTCCGACCTGGGCCGGTGCACCCCTCCTTAGACGACCTGGTGGTCCCGAGCTCCCCCAGGAGCACCATATCGATACCGAACTTAGCGCGGACACCCGCTCCACATAGTCCGCTGCAGCTCAGAGCTCCTGAGCTCAAACGATCCGCCAGCCTCAGCCTCCCGGTAGCTTGGATTACAGGCACGCGCCACCGCACCCGGCGAGGAGCAGCTTCATTCATGGAGCTGCTGTCTTCAACACGGATGACGTCACAGGAGCTGTGGCCACATGTGGTGGAGAAAACCTGCAGCTGCAGCGTTGGTGCTCAGCGTTCCTGCAGTTTTCAAAACGTTCATCTTGATGAACGCTGATCATCCCTTTAATGCTTTTATTAAAAATTTGAATCTTTGATGTGTTGCCTCTGCCTGAAAACACAGAACACAACATTATCGTAGAATATAATGCATACACAAAGACAGTGAAGTGTGTTTCTTTATGTACAAAACTATTATTATATAGGTGAGTTTTGTTTTTTCACTCTCCACTCAGAGTTACACGTCTTCACACTTTAACTTCTTTCCACTTCAACTCACTATTGTAACAAACTTTCACTTACTGCATCTCCTTTTAAATGTCTGTAGTTAAGACATCATATTTCTTTCTAAATTATGTTCCTATGTTAAAGTGAACTCTTCAAAAATCACTTTTAACCACTTTAACCTGTGGGTTTTGCACCTAAACCGAACCAAAACATATCTGACTTATTAGTATATTAACATATTCACATGTCCTCAGGTAAAAACACCAGTACAGTGGCTATATTGGCTGCAGAATATGGGAATAGAAACTTTACAGCCACTGAGAAACATGATCCTGTTTCCACTGATGAAGTTTTCCAGCCACTGAGCCTCAGTGTAGTTTCTACCTGTTCTCTGTTATCATTAACTATTAATGACTTTGAATAAAACATCCTAAAACAATAAAGGTTATAATTTTTATGGGTAATTTCACAAAGTAGGTGTCTTACTTCCTTATTTGAGGCAGTGATTCAGTAATAAAAATTTAAATAAAGTAATGTAGAAATAAAAATACTATAAATCAGATTTTAAACATGAATCATTGAGACAAACAACAAAGTAGTAGTTTCTGTAAACAGATCAGAGTTCAGAGTCAGATCTCGAAATGAGATCCGCAAATATCCAAAGTAGGCTTTTATTTCCTTAATTGAGGCAGTGATGTTAACGACTAACAAGGATGCAGGAAGCTTTATTACAATAATAATAATAATAATAAAATGAAGATAAAAGACATTTTAAAACGCGACCACAACAAGGAAGAAGATTCTATAAACAGATCAGAGTTCAAGGTCAGATTTTGAAGGAAGATCCACAATAATTATCCTGTTCTATCAGTGAGTTATTAACAAGCACCAGCACGTTCTGACACACACACACACACACACACACACACACACACACTCCCCCTGTGGTGCAGTGTGTATATAAAGAGCAGAGCAGCCTCCTCTCATCACTGATACCTGAAGAACATCATCACCTCACATTTACCTGACAGGTAAGACACCTGCTGCTCAACTGTTTCTGTCTATCAAGATTTTCATCAAAGAAGACCTGATTTCTCTCTCTCTCTCTTTCTATTCTCAGTTACTTTCTCCATACAGAACAATCAATCGATCTCCATCAGCACCATGAAGACTCTCCTGGTCCTCTCCGTTCTCCTCTGTGCTGCATTTGCAGGTCAGACTCTTTAGACTCACAGACCATCATCCATGTGGTCCTGAGTCAGTCAGCAGGCCACTAACTTTGTACTGTACAGTTACTGTGTGAACCCTGTGTTTTGCAGTGCATGGATGTAATATAGTGTAGTGCTGCTGACACTGACTGTGTCCTGTTTTTTCTGCAGCTCCAGCTGAAGACAAAGAGAAGCCTGTTGGTTAGTAGTGAAGATCTTTGATTTAATGCACACAGAGATGATCAGAATGTAAGAACTGCACAAATCTGACATCAACATGAATATGATTCATCCACAGAAGCAGCAGTGATGGCACCAGTGGAAGAGAAGGCTCCTGCACCAGGTTGGTTAGAAAATAATCAAACTTAGTAGAGCCAGATTTTTAATTTCTTTAAAGAGGAGGGAAGGTTAAATCAGACAATTTTCTTCTTCAGAGTTGTTTTGACTTTTCCTTGACTCAACAGAGATGGAAAATGTGGTGATGAAGAATGATCAGGAAGAAGTTGTGCCAGAAGATTTTGTCCCTGTTTCCATTAATGGTAATCAGAATGGATCATGTGACTCTTAACAATATATTCAACAATACTGAAATACATGTTTGAGTCAGTTCTAGTTTGTGAAGTAGAGACTTTCCCATCTGACTGTTGTACGTTGTTTTATGCTGTAGAGACATTTTAATCAGTGTAAACATATTTTATGCAGAATGTAATGTTATGAAACCAAGACATGCTGACATGTTTGGTAACATATGTCTCATACTACATGGCAAATGTTATTCTTGCATGGTTGTGTATTATTGCAAATGTCCCCTCTATGTATTTCTATTCAATGTGCTGATGTTCACAAATTAACTAAAAGTATCTGTTTGTGCAGGTGTGATTGAAGAGAACGCAGCACCTGAACGTAAGAGTCAATTCATAGTTTTGATCTTTTCCTTCATGTTTATTCATGTGTGAAGCTGTCATGACAAAAACACTGAAACCACTGACAGGGAAAATAACAAAAGTCATACAACTCTTTGTAAATATTCTAATGTCATATAATATAATGTCTAAGCATGAAAAGCAGCACACCAGTAATGTCTGCATGTGTTAGTGGTATTAAAGGAACTCTGTCTAGTGTTTCCATCACTGCTACTGACCTTTAATATATAGCAGATACATTTCAGCACTGTAAGAATAATATTTCTTTGTATGAAGGTGCTGCAGATTCTGTGATTAGCAGTGATCAGTTTTAAGAGCAGCTCAGTCTGTTGAAGTAAAGTTCATGTTCTCTCTCCTCTGTCTCTCTGCAGCTCGTTTTAACTGCCCAGAAGGCTGGTTGCCCCACGGCGCTCGGTGCTACGTGTTCATCAACACTCCCAAGACCTGGTACAATGCTGAGGTACTGCTACTGTAACACGTCTATGTTGTTACTGAGAATAGGAGAGAATGAGGGTAGTGACAGTATTTGTCTGTAGGTCAGTGTGTCACCATCAATCCATGAAAATATGAGCTTCATGAGTAAATCTTCACCTTGAAATGAAGAAACATCCATTTGGAAGAAGAAAATGAAGACATGGCATAACTAGTGTGTTGTATAGCCACAAAGATCCTGATGTTCTTCCTCTGTCCATCAGGAGCACTGCAACGGCTTGGGTGCCAACCTGGCCTCAGTCTCCAACCCCAGAGAGTACAGCTTCCTCCAGATGATCACTAAGGCAGCCGGTCAGAGCGTCGCCTGGCTGGGAGGCTTCAATCTGCAGGTCTGAATTCAGGAATAAACACCACCAGTCCAGATCAAGCACAGGACCTGGTCCAAAGAGAGTCTAGACTTAAGACAACACTCACTCAAACTCATGCTGTTTGTCTCTCAGGGCCGGTGGATGTGGATTGACCGTGAGGGTTTCTATTACACGAACTGGCAATCCCAGAGCTCCGTCAGCAGCTCCCCCTGCATGTACCTACATAGCAGCAGTAAGTCCAGCTGTTTGCTGGGGAATGGGATAAACTTTTACCTGTTACCACCATGACTAATGTTTTCTCACAAGGATCATAACTTTAGTAAAGACACATGACTTTGTAGTGTAGCAGCATAATAATCATAGTTAATTTATTACTTCTGATAAATTCATCTTCAAAATGACTATTAGACATTTTTAGATCTATATTCCAGATGTGATGGCATCATCTGCTGTGTTAACTAAATGTTTTTGGTATTTCTCTTCTCTTCTGTTAAATTTCAGGTGGATGGTATAACCAAAGGTGCAGCATTGGCTATCGCTTCATTTGTTCCAAGGACAGATTTGGCTGTTAACATCTGGAGTTTTGTGATGTACCAGCTGCTGTTTCTTCTGCTTAAAGCAAACTCTAAACTTTGTTGTGTATAATGCTGAGATACTGTTTTCTATTGTTTATTGTTGTAGTAATTTGAAAAAGATAATTGTAATTGAAACTGTACTGTCTTTTGTGTAAAACCTTTTATCATTGTAATTGTGATATTGGCTTATTTTCCATAATAAAGATGTAAAAGGATAAAACAAGGTGTGATTTTTCTCCATGGGCTTAGTTGGAAGTGACTGTAGTTTAGGTCAGTCTGGTAGAAACATTTCAGTCTTTTATTCATAGATGGAGAATAGAACTACCTCTATAAGAACTTTAACAAAATCAGCAGCAGCATCTATGTTCACATTCTGTGTCTAATATTCTGAAATATGCATTTATTAAATTGACTTTGTTTGATTTATGTTTCAATCCCACGATGTGTCCCATGAACGTCTTTACTTTGGCACCATCTAGTAATGTTCTAGTGGGAGTGAATTTAATGTTAAATCTCTCATATTGTTCACTGTTAAAATAATGTCCCATGGTATTTTTGGCCTAAATCATGTCTTGATGATGCTGGTCATATCTCATAAAAAGGGATTTATTTAAATTTTGCTGAAGTAAGGATAAAAAAGCCTGACTTGGACATTTAACATTTTAACATAATTGTGTTTTGAAAATTAGTATCTCTCCTTCCAAAGTCACAGTTTTTTACCATGACAATAAAGGCCTTTTGAATTGAATTGTCTCCTAAATCATTGTGTATATATATTATTATTATTATTATTATTATTATTATAAAGTAAGTTATGATCTATTTCCTCCAGCAGCCTGCAAGCTGATTATTATTTTTTTAAGATTTTTGAAAGCAATTTTTTATTTTATTTTATAGACAATAAAGGCCTTTTGAATTGAATTGTCTCCTAAATCATCATGGACATATTATTATTATTTATTATTTCCTCCAGCAGACTGACTTAAAGCTGAGAACACAGCTGGTTGTACAGTGTGCAGTATAAAGTGTAGCTGAGTGTATCTGATGCTGCATTGATGTGTGAGAGTCAGAGGTGGACTCTTGTCCAGGTGGAGTCAGTGTGGGACAGGTAACATGGCTTTGGTTTGTGAGCTTTGTCGTAAAGTGATGAGACAGTAAAAAGCGCGGGTCCCGCTGTGTTGCTCAGGCTGCACTACAGCGTCTATTCACAGGCGCGATCCCACTACTGATCGGCACGGGGGCTTTGACCTGCTCCGTTTCCGACCTGGGCCGGTGCACCCCTCCTTAGACGACCTGGTGGTCCCGAGCTCCCCCAGGAGCACCATATCGATACCGAGCTTAGCGCGGACACCCGCTCCACATAGTCCGCTACAGCTCAGAGCTCCTGAGCTCAAACGATCCGCCAGCCTCAGCCTCCCGGTAGCTTGGATTACAGGCACGCGCCACCGCACCCGGCGAGGAGCAGCTTCATTCATGGAGCTGCTGTCTTCAACACGGATGACGTCACAGGAGCTGTGGCCACGTGGTGGAGAAAACCTGCAGCTGCAGCGTTGGTGCTCAGCGTTCCTGCAGTTTTCAAAACGTTCATCTTGATGAACGCTGATCATCCCTTTAATGCTTTAATTAAAAATGTGAATCTTTGATGTGTTGCCTCTGCCTGAAAACACAGAACATAACATTATCGTAGAATATAATGCATAAACAAAGACAGTGAAGTGTGTTTCTTTATGTACAAAACTATTATTATATAGGTGAGTTTTGTTTTTTTCACTCTCCCCTCAAAGTTACACGTCTTCACACTTTAACTTCTTTCCACTTCAACTCACTATTGTAACAAACTTTCACTTTTGTATTTCACTGCATCTCGACATATTTCAGAAATTCAACTTTTAAATGTCTGTAGTTAAGACATCATATTTCTTTCTAAATTATGTTCCTATGTTAAAGTGAACTCTTCAAAAATCACTTGTAACCACTTTAACCTGTGGGTTTTGCACCTAAACCAAACCAAAACATATCTGACTTATTAGTATATTAACATATTCACATGTCCTCAGGTAAAAACACCAGTACAGTGGCTATATTGGCTGCAGAATATGGGAATAGAAACTTTACAGCCACTGAGAAATATGATCCTGTTTCCACTGATGAAGTTTTCCAGCCACTGAGCCTCAGTGTAGTTTCTACCTGTTCTCTGTTATCATTAACTATTAATGACTTTGAATAAAACATCCTAAAACAATAAAGGTTATAATTTATGGGTAATTTCACAAAGTAGGTGTCTTACTTCCTTATTTGAGGCAGTGATTCAGTAATAAAAATTTAAATAAAGTAATGTAGAAATAAAAATACTATAAATCAGATTTTAAACATGAATCATTGAGACAAACAACACAGTAGTAGTTTCTGTCAACAGATCAGAGTTCAGAGTCAGATCTCGAAATGAGATCCACAAATATCCAAAGTAGGCTTTTATTTCCTTAATTGACGCAGTGATGTTAACGACTAACAAGGATGCAGGAAGCTTTATTACAATAATAATAATAACAATAAAATGAAGATAAAAGACATTTTAAAACGCGACCACAACAAGGAAGAAGATTCTGTAAACAGATCAGAGTTCAAGGTCAGATTTTGAAGGAAGATCCACAATTATTATCCTGTTCTATCAGTGAGTTATTAACAAGCACCAGCACGTTCTGACACACACACACACACACACACACACACACACACACACACACACACACACACACACACACACACACACACACACACACACACACTCCCCCTGTGGTGCAGTGTGTATATAAAGAGCAGAGCAGCCTCCTCTCATCACTGATACCTGAAGAACATCATCACCTCACATTTACCTGACAGGTAAGACACCTGCTGCTCTGACTGTTTCTGTCTATCAAGATTTTCATCAAAGAAGACCTGATGTTTCTCTCTCTCTCTTTCTATTCTCAGTTATTTTCTCCATACAGAACAATCAATCGATCTCTATCAGCACCATGAAGACTCTCCTGGTCCTCTCCGTTCTGCTCTGTGCTGCATTTGCAGGTCAGACTCTTTAGACTCACAGACCATCATCCATGTGGTCCTGAGTCAGTCAGCAGGCCACTAACTTTGTACTGTACAGTTACTGTGTGAACCCTGTGTTTTGCAGTGCATGGATGTAATATAGTGTAGTGCTGCTGACACTGACTGTGTCCTGTTTTTTCTGCAGCTCCAGCTGAAGACAAAGAGAAGCCTGTTGGTTAGTAGTGAAGATCTTTGATTTAATGCACACAGAGATGATCAGAATGTAAGAACTGCACAAATCTGACATCAACATGAATATGATTCATCCACAGAAGCAGCAGTGATGGCACCAGTGGAAGAGAAGGCTCCTGCACCAGGTTGGTTAGAAAATAATCAAACTGAATAGACCAAGATTTTTAATTTCTTTAAAGAGGAGGGAAGGTTAAATCAGACAAATTTCTTCTTCAGAGTTGTTTTGACTTTTCCTTGACTCAACAGAGAAGGAAAATGTGGTGATGAAGAATGATCAGGAAGAAGTTGTGCCAGAAGATTCTGTCCCTGTTTCCATCAATGGTAATCAGAATGGATCATGTGACTCTTAACAATATATTCAACAAAACTGAAATACATGTTTGAGTGGTCAGTTCTAGTTTGTCAAGTAGAGACTTTCCCATCTAACTGTTGTACGTTGTTTTATGCTGTAGAGACATTTTAATCAGTGTAAACATATTTTATGCAGAATGTAATGTTATGAAACCGAGACATGCTGACATGTTTGGTAACATATGTCTCATACTACATGGCAAATGTTATTCTTACATGGTTGTGTATTATTGCAACCTCTATGTATTACTATTCATTGTGCTGATGTTCACAAATTAACTAGAAGTATCTGTTTGTGCAGGTGTGATTGAAGAGAACGCAGCACCTGAATGTAAGAGTCACTTCATAGTTTTGATCTTTTCCTTCATGTTTATTCATGTGTGAAGCTGTCATGTCAAAAACAGTGAAACCACTGACAGGGAAAATAACGAAAAGTCATACATCTCTTTGTAAATATTCTGATGTCATATTATATAATGTCTAAGCATGAAAAGCAGCACACCAGTAATGTCTGCATGTGTTAGTGGTATTAAAGAAACTCTGTCTAGTGTTTCCATCACTGCTACTGACCTTTAATATATAGCAGATACATTTCAGCACTGTGATAATAACATTTCTTTGTATGAAGGTGCTGCAGATTCTGTGATTAGCAGTGATCAGTTTTAAGAGCAGCTCAGTCTGTTGAAGTAAAGTTCATGTTCTCTCTCCTCTGTCTCTCTGCAGCTCGTTTTAACTGCCCAGAAGGCTGGCTGCCCCACGGCACTCGGTGCTACATGTTCATCAACACTCCCAAGAACTGGTACAATGCTGAGGTACTGCTACTGTAACACGTCTATGTTGTTACTGAGAATAGGAGAGAATGAGGGTAGTGACAGTATTTGTCTGTAGGTCAGTGTGTCACCATCAATCCATTAAAATATGAGCTTCATGAGCAAATCTTCACCTTGAAATGAAGAAACATCCATTTGGAAGAAGAAAATGAAGACATGGCATAACTAGTGTGTTGTATAGCCACAAAGATCCTGATGTTCTTCCTCTGTCCATCAGGAGCACTGCAACGGCTTGGGTGCCAACCTGGCCTCAGTCTCCAACCCCAGAGAGTACAGCTTCCTCCAGATGATCACTAAGGCAGCCGGTCAGAGCGTTGCCTGGCTGGGAGGCTTCAATCTGCAGGTCTGAATTCAGGAATAAACACCACCAGTCCAGATCAAGCACAGGACCTGGTCCAAAGAGAGTCTAGACTAAGACAACACTCACTCAAACTCATGCTGTTTGTCTCTCAGGGCCGGTGGATGTGGATTGACCGTGAGGGTTTCTATTACACGAACTGGCAATCCCAGAGCTCCGTCAGCAGCTCCCCCTGCATGTACCTACATAGCAGCAGTAAGTCCAGCTGTTTGCTGGGGAATGGGATAAACTTTTACCTGTTACCACCATGACTAATGTTTTCTCACAAGGATCATAACTTTAGGAAAGACACATGGCTTTGTAGTGTAGCAGCATAATAATCATAGTTAATTTATTACTTCTGATAAATTCATCTTCAAAATGACTATTAGACATTTTTAGATCTATATTCCAGATGTGATGGCATCATCTGCTGTGTTAACTAAATGTTTTTGTATTTTTCTTCTCTTTTGTTAAATTTCAGATGGATGGTATAACCAAAGGTGCAGCATTAACTATCGCTTCATTTGTTCCAAGGACAGATTTGGCTGTTAACATCTGGAGTTTTGTGATGTACCAGCTGCTGTTTCTTCTGCTTAAAGCAAACTCTAAACTTCGTTGTGTATAATGCTGAGATACTGTTTTCTATTGTTTATTGTTGTAGTAATTTGAAAAAGATAATTGTAATTGAAACTGTACTGTTGTTTTTGTAAAACCTTTTATCATTGTGATTGTGATATTGGCTTATTTTTCATAATAAAGATGTAAAATGATGAAACAAGGTGTGATTTTTCTCCATGGGCTTGGTTGGAAGTGACTGTAGTTTAGGTCAGTCTGGTAGAAACATTTCAGTCTTTTATTCGTAGATGGAGAATAGAACTACCTCTTAAAGAACTTTAACAAAATCAGCAGCAGCATCTATGTTCACATTCTGTGTCTAATATTCTGAAATATAAATATATATATTATTATTTTTAAGATTTTTTGAAAGCATTTTTTTTAATTTTATAGACAATAAAGGGTTTTTGAATTGAATTGTCTCCCAAATCATCGTGGACTTACTATTATTATTATTATTATTATTATTATTATTATTATTATTATAAAGTAAGTTATGATCTATTTCTATTATGAGAACACAGCTGGTTGTACAGTGTGCAGTACAAAGTGTAGCTGAGTGTATCTGATGCTGCATTGATGTGTGAGAGTCAGAGGTGGACTCTTGTCCAGGTGGGGTCAGTGTGGGACAGGTAACATGGCTTTGGTTTGTGAGCTTTGTCGTAAAGTGATGAGACAGTAAAAAGCGTGGGTCCCGCTGTGTTGCTCAGGCTGCACTACAGCGTCTATTCACAGGCGCGATCCCACTACTGATCGGCACGGGGGCTTTGACCTGCTCCGTTTCCGACCTGGGCCGGTGCACCCCTCCTTAGACGACCTGGTGGTCCCGAGCTCCCCCAGGAGCACCATATCGATACCGAACTTAGCGCGGACACCCGCTCCACATAGTCCGCTGCAGCTCAGAGCTCCTGAGCTCAAACGATCCGCCAGCCTCAGCCTCCCGGTAGCTTGGATTACAGGCACGCGCCACCGCACCCGGCGAGGAGCAGCTTCATTCATGGAGCTGCTGTCTTCAACACGGATGACGTCACAGGAGCTGTGGCCACATGTGGTGGAGAAAACCTGCAGCTGCAGCGTTGGTGCTCAGCGTTCCTGCAGTTTTCAAAACGTTCATCTTGATGAACGCTGATCATCCCTTTAATGCTTTAATTAAACATGTGAATCTTTGATGTGTTGCCTCTGCCTGAAAACACAGAACATATCCTTATCGTAGAATATAATGCATAAACAAAGACAGTGAAGTGTGATTCTTTATGTACAAAACTATTATTATATAGGTGAGTTTTGTTTTTTTCACTCTCCACTCAGAGTTACACGTCTTCACACTTTAACTTCTTTCCACTTCAACTCACTATTGTAACAAACTTTCACTTTTGTATTTTACTGCATCTCCAACTATTTCAGAAATTCAACTTTTAAATGTCTGTAGTTAAGACATGATCTTTCTTTCTAAATTATGTTCCTATGTTAAAGTGAGCTCTTCAAAAATCCCTTGTAACCACTTTAACCTGTGGGTTTTGCACCTAAACCGAACCAAAACATATCTGACTTATCAGTATATTAACATATTCACATGTCCTCAGGTAAAAACACCAGTACAGTGGCTATATTGGCTGCAGAATATGGGAATAAAAACTTTACAGCCACTGAGAAACATGATCCTGTTTCCACTGATGAAGTTTTCCAGCCACTGAGCCTCAGTGTAGTTTCTACCTGTTCTCTGTTATCATCAACTATTAATGACTTTGAATAAAACATCCTAAAACAATAAAGTTTATAATTTTTATGGGTAATTTCATAAAGTAAGTGTCTTACTTCCTTATTTGAGGCAGTGATTCTGTAATAAAAATTTAAATAAAGTAATGTAGAAATAAAAATACTATAAATCAGATTTTAAACATGAATCATTGAGACAAACAACAAAGTAGTAGTTTCTGTAAACAGATCAGACTTCAGAGTCAGATCTCGAAATGAGATCCACAAATATCCAAAGTAGGCTTTTATTTCCTTAATTGAGGCAGTGATGTTAACGACTAACAAGGAAGCAGGAAGCTTTATTACAATAATAATAATAACAATAAAATGAAGATAAAAGACATTTTAAAACGTGACCACAACAAGGAAGAAGATTCTGTAAACAGATCAGAGTTCAAGGTCAGATTTTGAAGGAAGATCCACAATTATTATCCTGTTCTATCAGTGAGTTATTAACAAGCACCAGCACGTTCTGACACACACACACACACACACACACACTCCCCCTGTGGTGCAGTGTGTATATAAAGAGCAGAGCAGCCTCCTCTCATCACTGATACCTGAAGAACATCATCACCTCACATTTACCTGACAGGTAAGACACCTGCTGCTCTGACTGTTTCTGTCTATCAAGATTTTCATCAAAGAAGACCTGATGTTTCTCTCTCTCTCTTTCTATTCTCAGTTATTTTCTCCATACAGAACAATCAATCGATCTCCATCAGCACCATGAAGACTCTCCTGGTCCTCTCCGTTCTCCTCTGTGCTGCATTTGCAGGTCAGACTCTTTAGACTCACAGACCATCATCCATGTGGTCCTGAGTCAGTCAGCAGGCCACTAACTTTCTACTGTACAGTTACTCTGTGAACCCTGTGTTTTGCAGTGCATGGATGTAATATAGTGTAGTGCTGCTGACACTGACTGTGTCCTGTTTTTTCTGCAGCTCCAGCTGAAGACAAAGAGAAGCCTGTTGGTTAGTAGTGAAGATCTTTGATTTAATGCACACAGAGATGATCAGAATGTAAGAACTGCACAAATCTGACATCAACATGAATATGATTCATCCACAGAAGCAGCAGTGATGGCACCAGTGGAAGAGAAGGCTCCTGCACCAGGTTGGTTAGAAAATAATCAAACTGAATAGACCAAGATTTTTAATTTCTTTAAAGAGGAGGGAAGGTTAAATCAGACAAATTTCTTCTTCAGAGTTGTTTTGACTTTTCCTTGACTCAACAGAGATGGAAAATGTGGTGATGAAGAATGATCAGGAAGAAGTTGTGCCAGAAGATTCTGTCCCTGTTTCCATGAATGGTAATTAGAATGGATCACGTGACTCTTACCAATATATTCAACAATACTGAAATACATGTTTGAGTCAGTTCTAGTTAGTGAAGTAGAGACTTTCCCATCTAACTGTTGTACGTTGTTTTATGCTGTAGAGACATTTTAATCAGTGTAAACATATTTTATGCAGAATGTAATGTTATGAAACCAAGACATGCTGACATGTTTGGTAACATATGTCTCATACTACATGGCAAATGTTATTCTTGCATGGTTGTGTATTATTGCAAATGTCCCTTCTATGTATTACTATTCATTGTGCTGATGTTCACAAATTAACTAAAGGTATCTGTTTGTGCAGCTGTAGTTTTAATCTTTTACTTCATGTTTATTCATGTGTGAAGCTGTCATGACAAAAACAGTGAAACCACTGACAGGGAAAATAACAAAAGTCATACAACTCTTTGTAAATATTCTAATGTCATATAATATACCGTAATGTCTAAGCATGAAAAGCAGCACACCAGTAATGTCTGCATGTGTTAGTGGTATTAAAGGAACTCTGTCTAGTGTTTCCATCACTGCTACTGACCTTTAATATATAGCAGATACATTTCAGCACTGTAATAATAATATTTCTTTGTATGAAGGTGCTGCAGATTCTGTGATTAGCAGTGATCAGTTTTAAGAGCAGCTCAGTCTGTTGAAGTAAAGTTCATGTTCTCCCTCCTCTGTCTCTCTGCAGCTCGTTTTAACTGCCCAGAAGGCTGGCTGCCCCACGGCGCTCGGTGCTACGTGTTCATCAACACTCCCAAGACCTGGTACAATGCTGAGGTACTGCTACTGTAACACGTCTATATTGTTACTGAGAATAGGAGAGAATGAGGGTAGTGACAGTATTTGTCTGTAGGTCAGTGTGTCCCCATCAATCCATGAAAATATGAGCTTCATGAGGAAATCTTCAACCTGAAATAAAGAAACATCCATTTGGAAGAAGAAAATGAAGACATGGCATAACTAGTGTGTTGTATAGCCACAAAGATCCTGATGTTCTTCCTCTGTCCATCAGGAGCACTGCAACGGCTTGGGTGCCAACCTGGCCTCAGTCTCCAACCCCAGAGAGTACAGCTTCCTCCAGATGATCACTAAGGCAGCCGGTCAGAGCGTCGCCTGGCTGGGAGGCTTCAATCTGCAGGTCTGAATTCAGGAATAAACACCACCAGTCCAGATCAAGCACAGGACCTGGTCCAAAGAGAGTCTAGACTTAAGACAACACTCACTCAAACTCATGCTGTTTGTCTCTCAGGGCCGGTGGATGTGGATTGACCGTGAGGGTTTCTATTACACGAACTGGCAATCCCAGAGCTCCGTCAGCAGCTCCCCCTGCATGTACCTACATAGCAGCAGTAAGTCCAGCTGTTTGCTGGGGAATGGGATAAACTTTTACCTGTTACCACCATGACTAATGTTTTCTCACAAGGATCATAACTTTAGTAAAGACACATGGCTTTGTAGTGTAGCAGCATAATAATCATAGTTAATTTATTACTCCTGATAGATTTGTCGTCAAAATGACTATTAGACATTTTTAGATCTATATTTCAGATGCGATGGCATCATCTGCTGTGTTAACTAAATGTTTTTGTATTTTTATTCTCTTTTGTTAAATTTCAGATGGATGGTATAACCAAAGGTGCAGCATTGGCTATCGCTTCATTTGTTCCAAGGACAGATTTGGCTGTTAACATCTGGAGTTTTGTGATGTACCAGCTGCTGTTTCTTTTGCTTAAAGCAAACTCTAAACTTTGTTGTGTATAATACTGAGATACTGTTTTCTATTGTTTATTGTTGTAGTAATTTGAAAAAGATAATTGCAATTGAAACTGTACTGTCGTTTGTGTAAAACCTTTTATCATTGGGATTGTGATATTGGCTTATTTTTCATAATAAAGATGTAAAATGATGGAACAAGGTGTGATTTTTCTCCATGGGCTTGGTTGGAAGTGACTGTAGTTTAGGTCAGTCTGGTAGAAACATTTCAGTCTTTTATTCGTAGATGGAGAATAGAACAACCTCTTAAAGAACTTTAACAAAATCAGCAACAGCATCTATGTTCACATTCTGTGTCTAATATTCTGAAATATAAATATATATATATTATTTTTTTAAAGATTTTTTGAAAGCAATTTTTTTTAATTTTATAGACAATAAAGGCCTTTTGAATTGAATTGTCTCCCAAATCATCGTGGACATATTATTATTATAAAGTAAGTTGTGATCTATTTCCTCCAGCAGACTGACTTAAAGCTGAGAACACAGCTGGTTGTACAGTGTGCAGTATAAAGTGTAGCTGAGTGTATCTGATGCTGCATTGATGTGTGAGAGTCAGAGGTGGACTCTTGTCCAGGTGGAGTCAGTGTGGGACAGGTAACATGGCTTTGGTTTGTGAGCTTTGTCGTAAAGTGATGAGACAGTAAAAAGCGTGGGTCCCGCTGTGTTGCTCAGGCTGCACTACAGCGTCTATTCACAGGCGCGATCCCACTACTGATCGGCACGGGGGCTTTGACCTGCTCCGTTTCCGACCTGGGCCGGTGCACCCCTCCTTAGACGACCTGGTGGTCCCGAGCTCCCCCAGGAGCACCATATCGATACCGAACTTAGCGCGGACACCCGCTCCACATAGTCCGCTGCAGCTCAGAGCTCCTGAGCTCAAACGATCCGCCAGCCTCAGCCGCCCGGTAGCTTGGATTACAGGCACGCGCCACCGCACCCGGCGAGGAGCAGCTTCATTCATGGAGCTGCTGTCTTCAACACGGATGACGTCACAGGAGCTGTGACCACATGTGGTGGAGAAAACCTGCAGCTGCAGCGTTGGTGCTCAGCGTTCCTGCAGTTTTCAAAACGTTCATCTTGATGAACGCTGATCATCCCTTTAATGCTTTAATTAAACATGTGAATCTTTGCTGTGTTGCCTCTGCCTGAAAACACAGAACATATCCTTATCGTAGAATATAATGCATAAACAAAGACAGTGAAGTGTGATTCTTTATGTACAAAACTATTATTATATAGGTGAGTTTTGTTTTTTTCACTCTCCACTCAGAGTTACACGTCTTCACACTTTAACTTCTTTCCACTTCAACTCACTATTGTAACAAACTTTCACTTTTGTATTTTACTGCATCTCCAACTATTTCAGAAATTCAACTTTTAAATGTCTGTAGTTAAGACATGATCTTTCTTTCTAAATTATGTTCCTATGTTAAAGTGAGCTCTTCAAAAATCCCTTGTAACCACTTTAACCTGTGGGTTTTGCACCTAAACCAAACCAAAACATATCTGACTTATCAGTATATTAACATATTCACATGTCCTCAGGTAAAAACACCAGTACAGTGGCTATATTGGCTGCAGAATATGGGAATAAAAACTTTACAGCCACTGAGAAACATGATCCTGTTTCCACTGATGAAGTTTTCCAGCCACTGAGCCTCAGTGTAGTTTCTACCTGTTCTCTGTTATCATTAACTATTAATGACTTTGAATAAAACATCCTAAAACAATAAAGTTTATAATTTTTATGGGTAATTTCATAAAGTAAGTGTCTTACTTCCTTATTTGAGGCAGTGATTCTGTAATAAAAATTTAAATAAAGTAATGTAGAAATAAAAATACTATAAATCAGATTTTAAACATGAATCATTGAGACAAACAACAAAGTAGTAGTTTCTGTAAACAGATCAGAGTTCAGAGTCAGATCTCGAAATGAGATCCACAAATATCCAAAGTAGGCTTTTATTTCCTTAATTGACGCAGTGATGTTAACGACTAACAAGGAAGCAGGAAGCTTTATTACAATAATAATAATAACAATAAAATGAAGATAAAAGACATTTTAAAACGTGACCACAACAAGGAAGAAGATTCTGTAAACAGATCAGAGTTCAAGGTCAGATTTTGAAGGAAGATCCACAATTATTATCCTGTTCTATCAGTGAGTTATTAACAAGCACCAGCACGTTCTGACACACACACACACACACACACACACTCCCCCTGTGGTGCAGTGTGTATATAAAGAGCAGAGCAGCCTCCTCTCATCACTGATACCTGAAGAACATCATCACCTCACATTTACCTGACAGGTAAGACACCTGCTGCTCTGACTGTTTCTGTCTATCAAGATTTTCATCAAAGAAGACCTGATGTTTCTCTCTCTCTCTCTTTCTATTCTCAGTTACTTTCTCCATACAGAACAATCAATCGATCTCCATCAGCACCATGAAGACTCTCCTGGTCCTCTCCGTTCTCCTATGTGCTGCATTTGCAGGTCAGACTCTTTAGACTCACAGACCATCATCCATGTGGTCCTGAGTCAGTCAGCAGGCCACTAACTTTGCACTGTACAGTTACTGTGTGAACCCTGTGTTTTGCAGTGCATGGATGTAATATAGTGTAGTGCTGCTGACACTGACTGTGTCCTGTTTTTTCTGCAGCTCCAGCTGAAGACAAAGAGAAGCCTGTTGGTTAGTAGTGAAGATCTTTGATTTAATGCACACAGAGATGATCAGAATGTAAGAACTGCACAAATCTGACATCAACATGAATATGATTCATCCACAGAAGCAGCAGTGATGGCACCAGTGGAAGAGAAGGCTCCTGCACCAGGTTGGTTAGAAAATAATCAAACTGAATAGAGCAAGATTTTTAATTTCTTTAAAGAGGAGGGAAGGTTAAATCAGCCAATTTTCTTCTTCAGAGTTGTTTTGACTTTTCCTTGACTCAACAGAGATGGAAAATGTGGTGATGAAGAATGATCAGGAAGAAGTTGTGGGAGAAGATTCTGTCCCTGTTTCCATCAATGGTAATCAGAATGGATCACGTGACTCTTAACAATATATTCAACAAAACTGAAATACATGTTTGAGTTGTCAGTTCTAGTTTGTCAAGTAGAGACTTTCCCATCTAACTGTTGTACGTTGTTTTATGCTGTAGAGACATTTGATCAGTGTAAACATATTTTATGCAGAATGTAATGTTATGAAACCAAGACATGCTGACATGTTTGGAAACATATGTCTCATACTACATGGCAAATGTTATTCTTACATGGTTGTGTATTATTGCAAATGTCCCCTTTATGTATTTCTATTCATTGTGCTGATGTTCACAAATTAACTAAAAGTATCTGTTTGTGCAGGTGTGATTGAAGAGAACGCAGCACCTGAATGTAAGAGTCAATTCATAGTTTTGATCTTTTCCTTCATGTTTATTCATGTGTGAAGCTGTCATGACAAAAACAGTGAAACCACTGACAGGGAAAATAACAAAAGTCATACAACTCTTTGTAAATATTCTAATGTAATATAATATAATGTCTAAGGATGAAAAGCAGCACACCAGTAATGTCTGCATGTGTTAGTGGTATTGAAGGAACTCTGTCCAGTGTTTCCATCACTGCTACTGACCTTAAATATATAGCAGATACATTTCAGCACTGTAAGAATAATATTTCTTTGTATGAAGGTGCTGCAGATTCTGTGATTAGCAGTGATCAGTTTTAAGAGCAGCTCAGTCTGTTGAAGTAAAGTTCATGTTCTCTCTCCTCTGTCTCTCTGCAGCTCGTTTTAACTGCCCAGAAGGCTGGTTGCCCCACGGCTCTCGGTGCTACGTGTTCATCAACACTCCCAAGAACTGGTACAATGCTGAGGTACTGCTACTGTAACACGTCTATGTTGTTACTGAGAATAGGAGTCACCATCAATCCATGAAAATATGAGCTTCATGAGTAAATCTTCACCTTGAAATGAAGAAACATCCATTTGGAAGAAGAAAATGAAGACATGGCATAACTAGTGTGTTGTATAGCCACAAAGATCCTGATGTTCTTCCTCTGTCCATCAGGAGCACTGCAACGGCTTGGGTGCCAACCTGGCCTCAGTCTCCAACCCCAGAGAGTACAGCTTCCTCCAGATGATCACTAAGGCAGCCGGTCAGAGCGTCGCCTGGCTGGGAGGCTTCAATCTGCAGGTCTGAATTCAGGAATAAACACCACCAGTCCAGATCAAGCACAGGACCTGGTCCAGAGAGAGTCTAGACTTAAGACAACACTCACTCAAACTCATGCTGTTTGTCTCTCAGGGCCGGTGGATGTGGATTGACCGTGAGGGTTTCTATTACACGAACTGGCAATCCCAGAGCTCCGTCAGCAGCTCCCCCTGCATGTACCTACATAGCAGCAGTAAGTCCAGCTGTTTGCTGGGGAATGGGATAAACTTTTACCTGTTACCACCATGACTAATGTTTTCTCACAAGGATTAAACTTTGGGAAAGACACATGACTTTGTAGTGTAGCAGCATAATAATCATAGTTAATTTATTACTTCTGATAAATTCATCTTCAAAATGACTATTAGACATTTTTAGATCTATATTCCAGATGTGATGGCATCATCTGCTGTGTTAACTAAATGTTTTTTTGTATTTATCTTCTCTTTTGTTAAATTTCAGATGGATGGTATAACCAAAGGTGCAGCATTAACTATCGCTTCATTTGTTCCAAGGACAGATTTGGCTGTTAACATCTGGAGTTTTGTGATGTACCAGCTGCTGTTTCTTTTGCTTAAAGCAAACTCTAAACTTTGTTGTGTATAATGCTGAGATACTGTTTTCTATTGTTTATTGTTGTAGTAATTTGAAAAAGATAATTGTAATTGAAACTGTACTGTTGTTTGTGTAAAACCTTTTATCATTGTAATTGTGATATTGGCTTATTTTCCATAATAAAGATGTAAAATGATGAAACAAGGTGTGATTTTTCTCCATGGGCTTGGTTGGAAGTGACTGTAGTTTAGGTCAGTCTGGTAGAAACATTTCAGTCTTTTATTCATAGATGGAGAATAGAACTACATCTTAAAGAAGTTAAACAAAATCAGCAGCAGCATCTATGTTCACATTCTGTGTCTAATATTCTAAAAAATATGCATTTATTAAATTAACTTTGTTTGATTTATGTTTCAATCCCACGATGTGTCCCATGAACGTCTTTACTTTGGCACCATCTAGTAATGTTCTAGTGGGAGTGAATTTAATGCTAAATCTCTCATATTGTTCACTGTTAAAATAATGTCCCACGGTATTTTTGGCCTAAATCATGTCTTGATGATGCTGGTCACATCTCATTAAAAGGGATTTATTTAAAATTTGCTGAAGTAAGGATAAAAAAGCCTGACTTGGACATTTAACATTTTAACATAATTGTGTTTTGAAAATTAGGTTCTCTCCTTCCAAAGTCACAGTTTTTTACCATGACAATAAATGCCTTTTGAATTGAATTGTCTCCTAAATCATTGTGTATATATATTATTATTATTATTATTATTATTATAAAGTAAGTTATGATCTATTTCCTCCAGCAGCCTGCAAGCTGATTATAATTTTTTAAAGATTTTTGAAAGCAATTTTTTATTTTATTTTATAGACAATAAAGGCCTTTTGAATTGAATTGTCTCCCAAATCATCATGGACATATTATTATTATTTATTATTTCCTCCAGCAGACTGACTTAAAGCTGAGAACACAGCTGGTTGTACAGTGTGCAGTATAAAGTGTAGCTGAGTGTATCTGATGCTGCATTGATGTGTGAGAGTCAGAGGTGGACTCTTGTCCAGGTGGAGTCAGTGTGGGACAGGTAACATGGCTTTGGTTTGTGAGCTTTGTCGTAAAGTGATGAGACAGTAAAAAGCGTGGGTCCCGCTGTGTTGCTCAGGCTGCACTACAGCGTCTATTCACAGGCGCGATCCCACTACTGATCGGCACGGGGGCTTTGACCTGCTCCGTTTCCGACCTGGGCCGGTGCACCCCTCCTTAGACGACCTGGTGGTCCCGAGCTCCCCCAGGAGCACCATATCGATACCGAACTTAGCGCGGACACCCGCTCCACATAGTCCGCTGCAGCTCAGAGCTCCTGAGCTCAAACGATCCGCCAGCCTCAGCCTCCCGGTAGCTTGGATTACAGGCACGCGCCACCGCACCCGGCGAGGAGCAGCTTCATTCATGGAGCTGCTGTCTTCAACACGGATGACGTCACAGGAGCTGTGGCCACATGTGGTGGAGAAAACCTGCAGCTGCAGCGTTGGTGCTCAGCGTTCCTGCAGTTTTCAAAACGTTCATCTTGATGAACGCTGATCATCCCTTTAATGCTTTAATTAAAAATGTGAATCTTTGATGTGTTGCCTCTGCCTGAAAACACAGAACACAACATTATCGTAGAATATAATGCATAAACAAAGACAGTGAAGTGTGATTCTTTATGTACAAAACTATTATTATATAGGTGAGTTTTGTTTTTTTCACTCTCCACTCAGAGTTACACGTCTTCACACTTTAACTTCTTTCCACTTCAACTCACTATTGTAACAAACTTTCACTTTTGTATTTTACTGCATCTCCAAATATTTCAGAAATTCAACTTTTAAATGTCTGTAGTTAAGACATCATATTTCTTTCTAAATTATGTTCCTATGTTAAAGTGAACTCTTCAAAAATCACTTGTAACCACTTTAACCTGTGGGTTTTGCACCTAAACTGAACCAAAACATATCTGACTTATTTGTATATTAACATATTCACATGTCCTCAGGTAAAAACACCAGTACAGTGGCTATATTGCCTGCAGAATATGGGAATAAAAACTTTACAGCCACTGAGAAACATTATCCTGTTTCCACTGATGAAGTTTTCCAGCCACTGAGCCTCAGTGTAGTTTCTACCTGTTCTCTGTTATCATTAACTATTAATGACTTTGAATAAAACATCCTAAAACAATAAAGGTTATAATTTTTATGGGTAATTTCATAAAGTAGGTGTCTTACTTCCTTATTTGAGGCAGTGATTCAGTAATAAAACATTTAAATAATGTAATGTAGAAATAAAAATACTATAAATCGGATTTTAAACATGAATCATTGAGACAAACAACAAAGTAGTAGTTTCTGTAAACAGATCAGAGTTCAGAGTCAGATCTCGAAATGAGATCCACAAATATCCAAAGTAGGCTTTTATTTCCTTAATTGACGCAGTGATGTTAACGACTAACAAGGAAGCAGGAAGCTTTATTACAATAATAATAATAACAATAAAATGAAGATAAAAGACATTTTAAAACGCGACCACAACAAGGAAGAAGATTCTGTAAACAGATCAGAGTTCAAGGTCAGATTTTGAAGGAAGATCCACAATTATTATCCTGTTCTATCAGTGAGTTATTAACAAGCACCAGCACGTTCTGACACCCCCCCACACACACACACACACACACACACACACACACACTCCCCCTGTGGTGCAGTGTGTATATAAAGAGCAGAGCAGCCTCCTCTCATCACTGATACCTGAAGAACATCATCACCTCACATTTACCTGACAGGTAAGACACCTGCTGCTCTGACTGTTTCTGTCTATCAAGATTTTCATCAAAGAAGACCTGATGTTTCTCTCTCTCTCTTTCTATTCTCAGTTATTTTCTCCATACAGAACAATCAATCGATCTCCATCAGCACCATGAAGACTCTCCTGGTCCTCTCCGTTCTCCTCTGTGCTGCATTTGCAGGTCAGACTCTTTAGACTCACAGACCATCATCCATGTGGTCCTGAGTCAGTCAGCAGGCCACTAACTTTGTACTGTACAGTTACTGTGTGAACCCTGTGTTTTGCAGTGCATGGATGTAATATAGTGTAGTGCTGCTGACACTGACTGTGTCCTGTTTTTCTGCAGCTCCAGCTGAAGACAAAGAGAAGCCTGTTGGTTAGTAGTGAAGATCTTTGATTTAATGCACACAGAGATGATCAGAATGTAAGAACTGCACAAATCTGACATCAACATGAATATGATTCATCCACAGAAGCAGCAGTGATGGCACCAGTGGAAGAGAAGGCTCCTGCACCAGGTTGGTTAGAAAATAATCAAACTGAATAGAGCAAGATTTTTAATTTCTTTAAAGAGGAGGGAAGGTTAAATCAGCCAATTTTCTTCTTCAGAGTTGTTTTGACTTTTCCTTGACTCAACAGAGATGGAAAATGTGGTGATGAAGAATGATCAGGAAGAAGTTGTGCCAGAAGATTCTGTCCCTGTTTCCATGAATGGTAATTAGAATGGATCACGTGACTCTTACCAATATATTCAACAAAACTGAAATACATGTTTGAGTCAGTTCTAGTTAGTGAAGTAGAGACTTTCCCATCTAACTGTTGTACGTTGTTTTATGCTGTAGAGACATTTTAATCAGTGTAAACATATTTTATGCAGAATGTAATGTTATGAAACCAAGACATGCTGACATGTTTGGTAACATATGTCTCATACTACATGGCAAATGTTATTCTTACATGGTTGTGTATTATTGCAAATGTCCCTTCTATGTATTACTATTCATTGTGCTGATGTTCACAAATTAACTAAAAGTATCTGTTTGTGCAGCTGTAGTTTTAATCTTTTCCTTCATGTTTATTCATGTGTGAAGCTGTCATGACAAAAACAGTGAAACCACTGACAGGGAAAATAACAAAAGTCATACAACTCTTTGTAAATATTCTAATGTAATATAATATAATGTCTAAGCATTAAAAGCAGCACACCAGTAATGTCTGCATGTGTTAGTGGTATTAAAGGAACTCTGTCTAGTGTTTCCATCACTGCTACTGACCTTTAATATATAGCAGATACATTTCAGCACTGTAAGAATAATATTTCTTTGTATGAAGGTGCTGCAGATTCTGTGATTAGCAGTGATCAGTTTTAAGAGCAGCTCAGTCTGTTGAAGTAAAGTTCATGTTCTCTCTCCTCTGTCTCTCTGCAGCTCGTTTTAACTGCCCAGAAGGCTGGTTGCCCCACGGCGCTCGGTGCTACATGTTCATCAACACTCCCAAGACCTGGTACAATGCTGAGGTACTGCTACTGTAACACGTCTATGTTGTTACTGAGAATAGGAGAGAATGAGGGTAGTGACAGTATTTGTCTGTAGGTCAGTGTGTCACCATCAATCCATGAAAATATGAGCTTCATGAGCAAATCTTCACCTTGAAATGAAGAAACATCCATTTGGAGGAAGAAAATGAAGACATGGCATAACTAGTGTGTTGTATAGCCACAAAGATCCTGATGTTCTTCCTCTGTCCATCAGGAGCACTGCAACGGCTTGGGTGCCAACCTGGCCTCAGTCTCCAACCCCAGAGAGTACAGCTTCCTCCAGATGATCACTAAGGCAGCCGGTCAGAGCGTCGCCTGGCTGGGAGGCTTCAATCTGCAGGTCTGAATTCAGGAATAAACACCACCAGTCCAGATCAAGCACAGGACCTGGTCCAGAGAGAGTCTAGACTAAGACAACACTCACTCAAACTCATGCTGTTTGTCTCTCAGGGCCGGTGGATGTGGATTGACCGTGAGGGTTTCTATTACACGAACTGGCAATCCCAGAGCTCCGTCAGCAGCTCCCCCTGCATGTACCTACATAGCAGCAGTAAGTCCAGCTGTTTGCTGGGGAATGGGATAAACTTTTACCTGTTACCACCATGACTAATGTTTTCTCACAAGGATCATAACTTTAGGAAAGACATATGGCTTTGTAGTGTAGCAGCATAATAATCATAGTTAATTTATTACTTCTGATAAATTCATCTTCAAAATGACTATTAGACATTTTTAGATCTATATTCCAGATGTGATGGCATCATCTGCTGTGTTAACTAAATGTTTTTTTTGTATTTCTCTTCTCTTTTGTTAAATTTCAGGTGGATGGTATAACCAAAGGTGCAGCATTGGCTATCGCTTCATTTGTTCCAAGGACAGATTTGGCTGTTAACATCTGGAGTTTTGTGATGTACCAGCTGCTGTTTCTTTTGCTTAAAGCAAACTCTAAACTTTGTTGTGTATAATACTGAGATACTGTTTTCTATTGTTTATTGTTGTAGTAATTTGAAAAAGATAATTGTAATTGAAACTGTACTGTTGTTTGTGTAAAACCTTTTATCATTGTGATTGTGATATTGGCTTATTTTTCATAATAAAGATGTAAAATGATGAAACAAGGTGTGATTTTTCTCCATGGGCTTGGTTGGAAGTGACTGTAGTTTAGGTCAGTCTGGTAGAAACATTTCAGTCTTTTATTCATAGATGGAGAATAGAACTACATCTTAAAGAAGTTAAACAAAATCAGCAACAGCATCTATGTTCACATTCTGTGTCTAATATTCTGAAATACAAATATATATATATTATTTTTTTTAAGATTTTTTGCAAAGCATTTTCTTTTGAAATTTTATAGACAATAAAGGCCTTTTGAATTGAATTGTCTCCCAAATCATCGTGGACATATTATTATTATTATAAAGTAAGTTGTGATCTATTTCCTCCAGCAGACTGACTTAAAGCTGAGAACACAGCTGGTTGTACAGTGTGCAGTATAAAGTGTAGCTGAGTGTATCTGATGCTGCATTGATGTGTGAGAGTCACAGGTGGACTCTTGTCCAGGTGGAGTCAGTGTGGGACAGGTAACATGGCTTTGGTTTGTGAGCTTTGTCGTAAAGTGATGAGACAGTAAAAAGCGCGGGTCCCGCTGTGTTGCTCAGGCTGCACTACAGCGTCTATTCACAGGCGCGATCCCACTACTGATCGGCACGGGGGCTTTGACCTGCTCCGTTTCCGACCTGGGCCGGTGCACCCCTCCTTAGACGACCTGGTGGTCCCGAGCTCCCCCAGGAGCACCATATCGATACCGAACTTAGCGCGGACACCCGCTCCACATAGTCCGCTGCAGCTCAGAGCTCCTGAGCTCAAACGATCCGCCAGCCTCAGCCTCCCGGTAGCTTGGATTACAGGCACGCGCCACCGCACCCGGCGAGGAGCAGCTTCATTCATGGAGCTGCTGTCTCCAACACGGATGACGTCACAGGAGCTGTGGCCACATGTGGTGGAGAAAACCTGCAGCTGCAGCGTTGGTGCTCAGCGTTCCTGCAGTTTTCAAAACGTTCATCTTGATGAACGCTGATCATCCCTTTAATGCTTTAATTAAAATGTGAATCTTTGATGTGTTGCCTCTGCCTGAAAACACAGAACATTACAAAACTGTAAAGATTAAACATAGAACTTAATCATTTATGCAGCATCTTCATGTGTTTCTATTAATTGCTCATTAGGCTTTTTTCTGCTTACCCAGTAGCCAATGTAATATGAGCTGGAACAATTGTATTTTACACACTTTGAACCATAAATGTCAGTAGATAAGAAGGAATGATTTGCTTTTATTTGCCGGACTAAAAATTTGGCTCAAAGGTTGTATTATTTTAACTGCTAGAATGTTTTTTTTCAGATTTAGTGTACCGATGTAATTTAAGGTTGTGTAACTATCCATCCATCCATCCATTGTCTATCCCGCTTATTCCCTTTCGGGGTCGCAGGGGTCTGCTGGAGCCTATCCCGAGAGGCAGGGATACACCCCAGATGGTCGCCAGCCAATCGTGGGGCACACACACCATTCACACACCATTCACTCTCACACTCACACCTATGGGCAATTTAGAGTTTACCAATTAAACTGAGCATGTTTTTTGTATTGTGGGAGGAAACCGGAGTACCCGGGGAAAACCCACGCAGACACGGGGAGAACATGCAAACTCCACACAGAAAGGCCCCAGACCCAGGCCCAAGGCGGTCTTGAACCTGCGACCTTCTTGCTGTGAGGCAACAGTGCTACCCACTGCTCCACCGTGTCGCCCTAGTTGTGTAACTAAATTTCTGCAATTGTTTTACAACATTTTCATTAAAATCATAAAAACTATATAATTTTGAGGGTCGGCAATGTTTTATTTTCAAAAACAGAAATATATTAGACAAGTGGAACAAGTGAATAACACTGACAAACAAGCAACCAGACAAATAACTTTATTGTCTTTTAACAGGTAACACTTCAGTTTTTCTTATTACTGTCAATGTTGTATTTATTTCACCGAGAATAAAACTCTTTTTCCTGCCTATTTCTGTCTCTCTCATTGAATCTGTTGGAAAATATAATCAACATTTCTTGTATTTTTATATCAGCAACAAGATACTTTCCAAGTACAATGTTTTAGTCATCTTCCATGTTAAACATTAGCTTTTAAAGGCCATTTGATAACATGAACACAAAAATAAAATCTGTTACGATTTTGGAGTAATAGTTCATACAGCATGTGCAAACAATCTAGGGCCAAAGAAGAGCATGTGTAATGTTTACAGAATAGAAACAGGGCTTACAACAAAGAATGAGGATGTCAGTCAGTCATTTTCTATACCTGCTTATTCCTCATTAGGGTCGCAGGGGTCTGCTGGAGCCTATCCCAGCGCGTTACGGCGAGAGGCAGGGATACACCCCAGATGGTCGCCAGCCAATCGTGGGGCACACACACCATTCACTCACACACTCACACCTACGGGCAATTTAGAGTTGCCAATTAACCTGAGCATGTTTTTGGACTGTGGGAGGAAGCCGGAGTACCCGGTGAAAACCCACGCAGACACGGGGAGAACATGCAAACTCCACACAGAAAGGTCCCAGACCCAGGACCAAGGAGGTCTTGAACCTGCGACCTTCTTGCTGTGAGGCAACAGCGCTACCCACTGCTCCACCATGTCGCCCCGGTCGGCAATGTGTTATTTTCAAAAACAGAAATATATTAGACAAGTGGAACAAGTGAATAACACTGACAAACAAGCAACCAGACAAATAACTTTATTGTCTTTTAACAGGTAACACTTCAGTTTTTCTTATTACTGTCAACGTTGTATTTATTTCACCAAGAATATCTGTTGGAAAATATAATCAACATTTCTTGTATTTTTATATCAGCAACAAGATACTTTCCAAGTACAATGTTTTAGTCATCTTCCATGTTAAACATTAGCTTTTAAAGGCCATTTGATAACATGAACACGAAAATAAAATGTGTTACAATTTTGGAGTAATAGTTCATACAGCATGTGCAAACAATCTAGGGCCAAAGAAGAGCATGTGTAATGTTTACAGAATAAAAACAGGGCTTACAACAAAGAATGAGGGTGGATAATTTTTACAAAAGTGTTCTTTTACTTTGTATAAGTCTACATGGTGAGTATTCTGTCCTCCTTACAACCTGTCTGTCAAAACAACACTGCTGTGATAACAAAGCAACACAAAGCTCTAACTATTATATATTTGTTATTAATCAACGATTACAGAAAAGAGTCACTATTCTAGATCAGTTTGCAGGACTGTTCTGTGACACTTTGAAGATTTGTGCATTTTTAATGCACGGCAGACACGTTTAATATAATTATATCTAATACTATGCTGGTTAGTGACTATCAAACACATTAAATAAAACAACCATTCCAATTTCTGATAATCTTTAACCCAGAAATTAGATAATTGTATGCAGGGTATTACTGGCTATAAAATAAAATATTTGAAACGTCTTACTAGAAACCGTGCATCTTTTTATGACTCTCCTTCCCACCACACTAATGTTATCTGCTATTCCATCAGTCAGAAAGGTCAGCGTACTGCTTTGTTTTCACACCACACCACCCTGCAACAGAAACCATAAATAATTATGATTCAGAACCAGGAAACAATATATTGGGCTTTGAATACAATACTTAGTATTTACATAGTTATCACTTTTCAAAGAATTTATAATAAAAAGGAACCTTAGTTGCATAATACATTTTTACTTCAGGAAAAGTTTTACTATTTTGTTCTTCTGTTTTTAAAAAAAAAAAACATTCACACATACAAACTGACCACAGCCTCTAAACTGAAAATTACAGCAGCAAACTTCAAACTCTAAGAAATTGAAATAAAAAAAAAAATGATCACAACGTAAAGTGTGGATTTAAAAATGGATTACTATGTAACGTTATGGATTCCAAAATATAAAATGAGTTTATCTTCAAACTATTAGTCTTAGTCTGTGAGCTGATTATTTTTTTTTAAAGATTTTTTGAAAGCAATTTTTTTTTTTTTATTTTATAGACAATAAAGGCCTTTTGAAATGAATTGTCTCCTAAATCATCGTGGACATATTATTATTATTATAAAGTAAGTTGTGATCTATTTCCTCCAGCAGACTGACTTAAAGCTGAGAACACAGCTGGTTGTACAGTGTGCAGTATAAAGTGTAGCTGAGTGTATCTGATGCTGCATTGATGTGTGAGAGTCACAGGTGGACTCTTGTCCAGGTGGAGTCAGTGTGGGACAGGTAACATGGCTTTGGTTTGTGAGCTTTGTCGTAAAGTGATGAGACAGTAAAAAGCGTGGGTCCCGCTGTGTTGCTCAGGCTGCACTACAGCGTCTATTCACAGGCGCGATCCCACTACTGATCGGCACGGGGGCTTTGACCTGCTCCGTTTCCGACCTGGGCCGGTGCACCCCTCCTTAGACGACCTGGTGGTCCAGAGCTCCCCCAGGAGCACCATATCGATACCGAACTTAGCGCGGACACCCGCTCCACATAGTCCGCTGCAGCTCAGAGCTCCTGAGCTCAAACGATCCGCCAGCCTCAGCCTCCCGGTAGCTTGGATTACAGGCACGCGCCACCGCACCCGGCGAGGAGCAGCTTCATTCATGGAGCTGCTGTCTCCAACACGGATGACGTCACAGGAGCTGTGGCCACATGTGGTGGAGAAAACCTGCAGCTGCAGCGTTGGTGCTCAGCGTTCCTGCAGTTTTCAAAACGTTCATCTTGATGAACGCTGATCATCCCTTTAATGCTTTAATTAAACATGTGAATCTTTTATGTGTTGCCTCTGCCTGAAAACACAGAACATTACAAAACTGAAACGATTAAACATAGAACTTAATCATTTATGCAGCATCTTCATGTGTTTCTATTAATTGCTCATTAGGCTTTTTTCTGCTTACCCAGTAGCCAATGTAATATGAGCTGGAACAATTGTATTTTACACACTTTGAACCATAAATGTCAGTAGATAAGAAGGAATGATTTGCTTTTATTTGCCGGACTAAAAATTTGGCTCAAAGGTTGTATTATTTTAACTGGTAGGCTTTTATTGTCTATAAAATTAAAAAAAAAATTTGCTTTCAAAAAATCTTTAAAAAAATAATAATCAGCTCGCAGACTAAGACTAATAGTTTGAAGATAAACTCATTTTATCTTTTGGAATCCATGATGTTAATATAGAAATCCTTTTTGAGATTCACACTTTATGTTGTGATCATCTTTTTATTTCAGCCTCTTAGAGTTTGAAGTTTGCTGCTGTAATTTTCAGTTTGGAGGCTGTGGTCAGTTTGTATGTGTGAATGTTTTCTTAAAAAAAAACACAGAAGAACAAAAGAGTAAAACTTTACCTGAAGTAAAAATGTGTTATGCAAATAAGGTTCCTTTTTATTATAAATTGTTTGAAAAGTGATAACTATGTAAATACTAAGTATAGTATTCAAAGCCCAATATGTTGTTTCCTGGTTCTGAATCATAATTATTTATGGTTTCTGTTGCAGGGTGGTGTGGTGTGAAAACAAAGCAGTACGCTGACCTTTCTGACTGATGGAATAGCAGATAACATTAGTGTGGTGGGAAGAAGACTCATAAAAAGATAGCACTGTTTCTAGTAAGACGTTTCAAATATTTTATTTTATAGCCAGTAATACCCTGCATACAATTATCTAATTTCTGGGTTAAAGGTTATCAGAAATTGGAATGGTTGTTTTATTTTATGTGTTTGATAGTCACTAACCAGCATAGTATTAGATATAATTATAATAAATGTGTCTGCTGTGCATTAAAAATGCACAAATCTTCAAAGTGTCACTGAACAGTCCTGCAAACTGATCTAGAATAGTGACTCTTTCCTGTAATCGTTGATTAATAACAAATATATAATAGTTAGAGCTTTGTGTTGCTTTGTTATCACAGCAGTGTTGTTTTGGCAGACAGGTTGTAAGTAGGACAGAATACTCACCATGTAGACTTATACAAAGTGAAAGAACACTTTTTTTTTTTTTAAATTATCCACCCTCATTCTTTGTTGTAAGCCCTGTTTTTATTCTGTAAACATTACACATGCTCTTCTTTGGCCCTAGATTGTTTGCACATGCTGTATGAACTATTACTCCAAAATTGTAACATATTTTATTTTCGTGTTCATGTTATCAAATGGCCTTTAAAAGCTAATGTTTAACATGGAAGATGACTAAAACATTGTACTTGGAAAGTATCTTGTTGCTGATATAAAAATACAAGAAATGTTGATTATATTTTCCAACAGATATTCTTGGTGAAATAAATACAACGTTGACAGTAATAAGAAAAACTGAAGTGTTACCTGTTAAAAGACAATAAAGTTATTTGCTAGTTGCTTGTTTGTCAGTGTTATTCACTTGTTCCACTTGTCTAATATATTTCTGTTTTTGAAAATAAAACATTGCCGACCCTCAGAATTATATAGTTTTTATGATTTTAATGAAAATGTTGTAAAACAATTGCAGAAATTTAGTTACACAACCTTAAATTACATCGGTACACTAAATCTGAAAAAAAACATTCTAGCAGTTAAAATAATACAACCTTTGACTCAAATTTTTAGTCCGGCAAATAAAAGCAAATCATTCCTTCTTATCTACTGACATTTATGGTTCAAAGTGTGTAAAATACAATTGTTCCAGCTCACATTACATTGGCTACTGGGTAAGCAGAAAAAAGCCTAATGAGCAATTAATAGAAACACATGAAGATGCTGCATAAATGATTAAGTTTTATGTTTAATCGTTTCAGTTTTGTAATGTTCTGTGTTTTCAGGCAGAGGCAACACATCAAAGATTCACATTTTTAATTAAAGCATTAAAGGGATGATCAGGGTTCATCAAGATGAACGTTTTGAAAACTGCAGGAACGCTGAGCACCAACGCTGCAGCTGCAGGTTTTCTCCACCACATGTGGCCACAGCTCCTGTGACGTCATCCGTGTTGAAGACAGCAGCTCCATGAATGAAGCTGCTCCTCGCCGGGTGCGGTGGCGCGTGCCTGTAATCCAAGCTACCGGGAGGCTGAGGCTGGCGGATCGTTTGAGCTCAGGAGCTCTGAGCTGCAGCGGACTATGTGGAGCGGGTGTCCGCGCTAAGTTCGGTATCGATATGGTGCTCCTGGGGGAGCTCGGGACCACCAGGTCGTCTAAGGAGGGGTGCACCGGCCCAGGTCGGAAACGGAGCAGGTCAAAGCCCCCGTGCCGATCAGTAGTGGGATCGCGCCTGTGAATAGACGCTGTAGTGCAGCCTGAGCAACACAGCGGGACCCACGCTTTTTACTGTCTCATCACTTTACGACAAAGCTCACAAACCAAAGCCATGTTACCTGTCCCACACTGACTCCACCTGGACAAGAGTCCACCTCTGACTCTCACACATCAATGCAGCATCAGATACACTCAGCTACACTTTATACTGCACACTGTACAACCAGCTGTGTTCTCAGCTTTAAGTCAGTCTGCTGGAGGAAATAATAAATAATAATAATATGTCCATGATGATTTGGGAGACAATTCAATTCAAAAGGCCTTTATTGTCTATAAAATTTAAAAAAAAATTGCTTTCAAAAAAACTTTAAAAAATAATAATCAGCTTGTAGGCTGATGGAGGAAATATATCATAACTTACTTTATAATAATAATAATAATAATAATAATAATAATAATAATCTATATATATACACAATGATTTAGGAGACAATTCAATTCCAAAGGCCTTTATTGTCATGGTAAAAAACTGTGACTTTGGAAGGAGAGATACTAATTTTCAAAACACAATTATGTTAAAATGTTAAATGTCCAAGTCAGGCTTTTTTATCCGTACTTCAGCAAAATTTAAATAAATCCCTTTTTATGAGATGTGACCAGCATCATGATTTAGGCCAAAAATACCATGGGACATTATTTTAACAGTGAACAATATGAGAGATTTAGCATTAAATTCACTCCCACTAGAACATTACTAGATGGTGCCAAAGTAAAGACGTTCATGGGACACATCGTGGGATTGAAACATAAATCAAACAAAGTCAATTTAATAAATGCATATTTCAGAATATTAGACACAGAATGTGAACATAGATGCTGCTGCTGATTTTGTTTAACTTCTTTAAGATGTAGTTCTATTCTCCATCTATGAATAAAAGACTGAAATGTTTCTACCAGACTGACCTAAACTACAGTCACTTCCAACCAAGCCCATGGAGAAAAACCACACCTTGTTTCATCATTTTACATCTTTATTATGAAAAATAAGCCAATATCACAATCACAATGATAAAAGGTTTTACACAAACAACAGTACAGTTTCAATTACAATTATCTTTTTCAAATTACTACAACAATAAACTATAGGAAACAGTATCTCAGCATTATACACAACAAAGTTTAGAGTTTGCTTTAAGCAAAAGAAACAGCAGCTGGTACATCACAAAACTCCAGATGTTAACAGCCAAATCTGTCCTTGGAACAAATGAAGCGATAGTTAATGCTGCACCTTTGGTTATACCATCCATCTGAAATTTAACAAAAGAGAAGAAATACAAAAAACATTTAGTTAACACAGCAGATGATGCCATCACATCTGGAATATAGATCTAAAAATGTCTAATAGTCATTTTGAAGATGAATTTATCAGAAGTAATAAATTAACTATGATTATGATGCTACACTACAAAGTCATGTGTCTTTCCTAAAGTTATGATCCTTGTGAGAAAACATTAGTCATGGTGGTAACAGGTAAAAGTTTATCCCATTCCCCAGCAAACAGCTGGACTTACTGCTGCTATGTAGGTACATGCAGGGGGAGCTGCTGACGGAGCTCTGGGATTGCCAGTTCGTGTAATAGAAACCCTCACGGTCAATCCACATCCACCGGCCCTGAGAGACAAACAGCATGAGTTTGAGTGAGTGTTGTCTTAGTCTAGACTCTCTTTGGACCAGGTCCTGTGCTTGATCTGGACTGGTGGTGTTTATTCCTGAATTCAGACCTGCAGATTGAAGCCTCCCAGCCAGGCAACGCTCTGACCGGCTGCCTTAGTGATCATCTGGAGGAAGCTGTACTCTCTGGGGTTGGAGACTGAGGCCAGGTTGGCACCCAAGCCGTTGCAGTGCTCCTGATGGACAGAGGAAGAACATCAGGATCTTTGTGGCTATACAACACACTAGTTATGCAATGTCTTCATTTTCTTCTTCCAAATGGATGTTTCTTCATTTCAAGGTGAAGATTTACTCATGAAGCTCATATTTTCATGGATTGATGGTGACACACTGACCTACAGACAAATACTGTCACTAGCCTCATTCTCTCCTATTCTCAGTAACAACATAGACGTGTTACAGTAGCAGTACCTCAGCATTGTACCAGGTCTTGGGAGTGTTGATGAACACGTAGCACCGAGCGCCGTGGGGCAACCAGCCTTCTGGGCAGTTAAAACGAGCTGCAGAGAGACAGAGGAGAGAGAACATGAACTTTACTTCAACAGACTGAGCTGCTCTTAAAACTGAACACTGCTAATCACAGAATCTGCAGCACCTTCATACAAAGAAATATTATTCTTACAGTGCTGAAATGTATCTGCTATATATTAAAGGTCAGTAGCAGTGATGGAAACACTAGACAGAGTTCCTTTAATACCACTAACACATGCAGACATTACTGGTGTGCTGCTTTTCATGCTTAGACATTATATTATATGACATTAGAATATTTACAAAGAGTTGTATGACTTTTGTTATTTTCCCTGTCAGTGGTTTCACTGTTTTTGTCATGACAGCTTCACACATGAATAAACATGAAGGAAAAGATTAAAACTACACCTGCACAAACAGATACTTTTAGTTAATTTGTGAACATCAGCACAGTGAATAGAAATACATAGAGGGGACATTTGGAATAATACACAACCATGCAAGAACAACATTTGCCATGTAGTATAAGACATATGTTACCAAACATGTCAGCATGTCTTGGTTTCATAACATTACATTCTGCATAAAATATGTTTACACTGATTAAAATGTCTCTACAGCATAAAACAACGTACAACAGTTAGATGGGAAAGTCTCTACTTGACAAACTAGAACTGACTCAAACATGTATTTCAGTTTTGTTGAATATATTGTTAAGAGTCACATGATCCATTCTGATTACCATTCATGGAAACAGGGACAGAATCTTCTGGCACAACTTCTTCCTGATCATTCTTCATCACCACATTTTCCATCTCTGTTGAGTCAAGGAAAAGTCAAAACAACTCTGAAGAAGAAAATTGTCTGATTTAACCTTCCCTCCTCTTTAAAGAAATTAAAAATCTTGGTCTATTCAGTTTGATTATTTTCTAACCAACCTGGTGCAGGAGCCTTCTCTTCCACTGGTGCCATCACTGCTGCTTCTGTGGATGAATCATATTCATGTTGATGTCAGATTTGTGCAGTTCTTACATTCTGATCATCTCTGTGTGCATTAAATCAAAGATCTTCACTACTAACCAACAGGCTTCTCTTTGTCTTCAGCTGGAGCTGCAGAAAAAACAGGACACAGTCAGTGTCAGCAGCACTACACTATATTACATCCATGCACTGCAAAACACAGGGTTCACACAGTAACTGTACAGTACAAAGTTAGTGGCCTGCTGACTGACTCAGGACCACATGGATGATGGTCTGTGAGTCTAAAGAGTCTGACCTGCAAATGCAGCACAGAGCAGAACGGAGAGGACCAGGAGAGTCTTCATGGTGATGATGGAGATCGATTGATTGTTCTGTATGGAGAAAATAACTGAGAATAGAAAGAGAGAGAGAGAAACATCAGGTCTTCTTTGATGAAAATCTTGATAGACAGAAACAGTCGAGTAGCAGGTGTCTTACCTGTCAGGTAAATGTGAGGAGATGATGTTCTTCAGGTATCAGTGATGAGAGGAGGCTGCTCTGCTCTTTATATACACACTGCACCACAGGGGGAGTGTGTGTGTGTGTGTGTGTGTATCTGTGTGTGTGTGTGTGTGTGTGTGTGTGTGTGTGTGTGTGTGTGTGTGTGTGTGTGTGTGTCAGAACGTGCTGGTGCTTGTTAATAACTCACTGATAGAACAGGATAATTATTGTGGATCTTCCTTCAAAATCTGACCTTGAACTCTGATCTGTTTACAGAATCTTCTTCCTTGTTGTGGTCACGTTTTAAAATGTCTTTTATCTTCTTTTTATTATTATTATTATTATTATTGTAATAAAGCTTCCTGCATCCTTGTTAGTCGTTAACATCACTGCCTCAATTAAGGAAATAAAAGCCTACTTTGGATATTTGTGGATCTTATTTCGAGATCTGACTCTGAACTCTGATCTGTTTACAGAAACTACTACTTTGTTGTTTGTCTCAATGATTCATGTTTAAAATCTGATTTATAGTATTTTTATTTCTACATTACTTTATTTTAATTTTTATTACTGAATCACTGCCTCAAATAAGGAAGTAAGACACTTACTTTATGAAATTACCCATAAAAATTATAACCTTTATTGTTTTAGGATGTTTTATTCAAAGTCATTAATAGTTGATGATAACAGAGAACAGGTAGAAACTACACTGAGGCTCAGTGGCTGGAAAACTTCATCAGTGGAAACAGGATCATGTTTCTCAGTGGCTGTAAAGTTTCTATTCCCATATTCTGCAGCCAATATAGCCACTGTACTGGTGTTTTTACCTGAGGACATGTGAATATGTTAATATACTAATAAGTCAGATATGTTTTGGTTTGGTTTAGGTGCAAAACCCACAAGTTAAGGTGGTTACAAGTGATTTTTGAAGAGTTCACTTTAACATAGGAACATAATTTAGAAAGAAATATGATGTCTTAACTACGGACATTTGAAAGGAGATGCAGTAAGTGAAAGTTTGTTACAATAGTGAGTTGAAGTGGAAAGAAGTTAAAGTGTGAAGACGTGTAACTCTGAGTGGAAAGTGAAAAAACAAAACTCACCTATATAATAATAGTTTTGTACATAAAGAAACACACTTCAATGTCTCTTTGTTTATGCATTATATTCTACGATAAGGTTATGTTCTGTGTTTTCAGGCAGAGGCAACACATTAAAGATTCAAATTTTTAATAAAAGCATTAAAGGAATGATCAGCGTTCATCAAGATGAACGTTTTGAAAACTGCAGGAACGCTGAGCACCAACGCTGCAGCTGCAGGTTTTCTCCACCACGTGGCCACAGCTCCTGTGACGTCATCCGTGTTGAAGACAGCAGCTCCATGAATGAAGCTGCTCCTCGCCGGGTGCGGTGGCGCGTGCCTGTAATCCAAGCTACCGGGAGGCTGAGGCTGGCGGATCGTTTGAGCTCAGGAGCTCTGAGCTGCAGCGGACTATGTGGAGCGGGTGTCCGCGCTAAGTTCGGTATCGATATGGTGCTCCTGGGGGAGCTCGGGACCACCAGGTCGTCTAAGGAGGGGTGCACCGGCCCAGGTCGGAAACGGAGCAGGTCAAAGCCCCCGTGCCGATCAGTAGTGGGATCGCGCCTGTGAATAGACGCTGTAGTGCAGCCTGAGCAACACAGCGGGACCCACGCTTTTTACTGTCTCATCACTTTACGACAAAGCTCACAAACCAAAGCCATGTTACCTGTCCCACACTGACTCCACCTGGACAAGAGTCCACCTCTGACTCTCACACATCAATGCAGTCAATTCTCAGCTTTAAGTCAGTCTGCTGGAGGAAATAATAAATAAGAATAATATGTCCATGATGATTTGGGAGACAATTCATTTCAAAAGGCTTTTATTGTCTATGAAATAATAAAAAAAAATGCTTTCAAAAAATCTTTAAAAAAAATAATAATCAGCTTGCAGACTAAGACTAATAGTTTGAAGATAAACTCATTTAATCTTTTGGAATCCGTAATGTTAACATAGTAATCCATTTTTAAATTCACACTTTATGTTGTGATCATCTTTTTTATTTCAGCCTCTAAGAGTTTGAAGTTTGCTGCTGTAGTTTTCAGTTTGGAGGCTGTGGTCAGTTTGTATGTGTGAATGTTTTTAAAAAAAAAAAAAAAAACAGAAGAACAAAAGAGTAAAACTTTACCTGAAGTAAAAATGTGTTATGCAAATAAGGTTCCTTTTTTTTATAAATTGTTTGAAAAGTGATAACTATATAAATACTAAGTATAGTATTCAAAGCCCAATATATTGTTTCCTGGTTCTGAATCATAATTATTTATGGTTTCTGTTGCAGGGTGGTGTGGTGTGAAAACAAAGCAGTACGCTGACCTTTCTGACTGATGGAATAGCAGATAACATTAGTGTGGTGGGAAGGAGAGTCATAAAAAGATAGCACTGTTTCTAGTAAGACGTTTCAAATATTTTATTTTATAGCCAGTAATACCCTGCATACAATTATCTAATTTCTGGGTTAAAGGTTATCAGAAATTGGAATGGTTGTTTTATTTTATGTGTTTGATAGTCACTAACCAGCATAGTATTAGATATAATTATAATAAACGTGTCTGCCGTGCATTAAAAATGCAGAAATCTTTAAAGTGTCACTGAACAGTCCTGCAAACTGATCTAGAATAGTGACTCTTTCCTGTAATCGTTGATTAAAAACAAATATATAATAGTTTGAGCTTTGTGTTGCTTTGTGATCACAGCAGTGTTGTTTTGGCAGACAGGTTGTAAGTAGGACAGAATACTCACCATGTAGACTTATACAAAGTGAAAGAACACTTTTTTTTTTAAATGATCCATCCTCATTCTTTGTTGTAAGCCCTGTTTTTATTCTGTAGAACATTACACATGTTCTTCTTTGGCCCTAGATTGTTTGCACATGCTGTATGAACTATTACTCCAAAATTGTAACACATTTTATTTTCGTGTTCATGTTATCAAATGGTCTTTAAAAGCTAATGTTTAACATGGAAGATGACTAAAACATTGTACTTGGAAAGTATCTTGTTGCTGATATAAAAATACAAGAAATGTTGATTATATTTTCCAACAGATTCAATGAGAGACACAGAAATAGGCAGGAAAAAGAGTTTTATTCTTGGTGAAATAAATACAACATTGACAGTAATAAGAAAAACTGAAGTGTTACCTGTGATTGATTGATGATTTTAATGAAAATGTTGTATAGCAATTGCAGAAATTTAGTTACACAACCTTAAATTACATAGGTACACTAAATCTGGAAAAAAAACATTCTAGCAGTTAAAATAATACAACCTTTGAGCCAAATTTTTAGTCCGGCAAATAAAAGCAAATCATTCCTTCTTATCTACTGACATTTATGGTTCAAAGTGTGTAAAATACAATTGTTCCAGCTCACATTACATTTGCTACTGGGTAAGCAGAAAAAAGCCTAATGAGCAATTAATAAAATCATCTGAAGATGCTGCATAAATGATTAAGTTCTATGTTTAATCTTTACAGTTTTGTAATGTTCTGTGTTTTCAGGCAGAGGCAACACATCAAAGATTCCCATTTTAATTAAAGCATTAAAGGGATGATCAGCGTTCATCAAGATGAACGTTTTGAAAACTGCAGGAACGCTGAGCACCAACGCTGCAGCTGCAGGTTTTCTCCACCACATGTGGCCACAGCTCCTGTGACGTCATCCGTGTTGAAGACAGCAGCTCCATGAATGAAGCTGCTCCTCGCCGGGTGCGGTGGCGCGTGCCTGTAATCCAAGCTACCGGGAGGCTGAGGCTGGCGGATCGATTGAGCTCAGGAGCTCTGAGCTGCAGCGGACTATGTGGAGCGGGTGTCCGCGCTAAGTTCGGTATCGATATGGTGCTCCTGGGGGAGCTCGGGACCACCAGGTCGTCTAAGGAGGGGTGCACCGGCCCAGGTCGGAAACGGAGCAGGTCAAAGCCCCCGTGCCGATCAGTAGTGGGATCGCGCCTGTGAATAGACGCTGTAGTGCAGCCTGAGCAACACAGCGGGACCCACGCTTTTTACTGTCTCATCACTTTACGACAAAGCTCACAAACCAAAGCCATGTTACCTGTCCCACACTGACTCCACCTGGACAAGAGTCCACCTCTGACTCTCACACATCAATGCAGCATCAGATACACTCAGCTACACTTTATACTGCACACTGTACAACCAGCTGTGTTCTCAGCTTTAAGTCAGTCTGCTGGAGGAAATAGATCACAACTTACTTTATAATAATAATAATATGTCCACGATGATTTAGGAGACAATTCAATTCAAAAGGCTTTTATTGTCTATAAAATAAAAAAAAAATGGTTTCAAAAAATCTTTAAAAAAAATTAATCAGCTTGCAGGCTGCTGGAGGAAATATATCATAACTTACTTTATAATAATAATAATAATAATAATAATAATAATAATATATATATATACACAATGATTTAGGAGACAATTCAATTCCAAAGGCCTTTATTGTCATGGTAAAAAACTGTGACTTTGGAAGGACAGATACTGATTTTCAAAACACAATTATGTTAAAATGTTAAATGTCCAAGTCAGGCTTTTTTATCCGTACTTCAGCAAAATTTAAATAAATCCCTTTTAATGAGATGTGACAAGCATCATCAAGACATGATTTAGGCCAAAAATACTGTGGGACATTATTTTAACAGTGAACAATATGAGAGATTTAGCATTAAATTCACTCCCACTAGAACATTACTAGATGGTGCCAAAGTAAAGACGTTCATGGGACACATCGTGGGATTGAAACATAAATCAAACAAAGTTCATTTAATAAATGCATATTTATTAATTATTATTTATTATTTCTTACTCCAGACATGGTTAGATCAAGGTTTAACCTTAGATCAAGGTTTAAATCCCCAAAGAACTATCATGCTCCTCCCGCTCCTAAGCCTGCTCCAAGAAGCAGAGCCCCCCCAGCTCGGCCTCCATCACCGGCCCGAGCTGTTATCTCCAACAGCGTCACTGCTGCTGTCTAGGATGTAAAGGGCCTCTGCGTTGCTACCACTCACTTTAAACCCAACTGGAGGTCCAGGGAGGAAGTGATCTCTGCAAAACCAATCTGTACTGTCACATCACGTAGACTAAAACAGAGAGGGACAGTCAGAGTGTCTGAGCAGAGAAATCTTATCCATATTCCATGTAAGAAGTTAGAGCCCAACCCAGCCCAGGAAACTCAGATCAGTCTCAAACATGCTGTACTCAATGTCAGATCTTTAAATAACAAATCTTTCTTAATTAATAATTTTATTTCTTCTAATGGTCTTGATTTTATGTTCTTAACTGAGACGTGGCTTGATAATAGTACAGGTAACGCAGTCCTGATTGAATCTACTCCACCTCACTATACCTTTGAGTTTGAAACACGACAAAACCAGAGAGGTGGGGGCGTTTGTAGCATTTTCAGGGAGAATATAGTCACCCACAAATTGTCATTTGGGTTGTTTCCTTCATTTGAGTATGTGTCTGTCAAAATGGAGCTAAAACAAGCATCCATAGTTTATGTCACCATCTACAAGCCACCTCAGAATTGTTTTATTGATGATTTTTCAGAACTACTTTCAGTTTTGTGCACTGAATTTGACCATTTTGTTGTAACAGGTGATTTAAATGTACATGTGAATGTAGCCAGCGACAGACAAGCTAAAGAACTCAATGCTGTCCTTGAAATGTTTGGTCTAATTCAGCATGTGACCGAGCCCACTCACAACAGAGGGCACACACTGGATGTGCTCATTACTAAGGGGGTTACTGCTTCAAATGTTAATGTCATGGATGTCGCATTATCTGATCATTTTTGTTTGTTCTTTGACCTGTCTGTTACACCAAAGCCGGCAGCTGGGCCAAAAAAGGTTCGAAGAAGACTCATAAATGACAAAACAAGGGCACAGTTTATGGAAGTGATTGCTTTTGAAAATACCACTGGTTCTAATGTTGATGATCTGTGGAACTCCTATACATCGAGTGTTTTAAATGTCTTGGACACCGTTGCCCCTTTCAAGATTAGAGAGGTTAAAAACAGACAAAAGGCACCATGGAGAAATGATGACTCAGTCAAGGCACAAAAGAGAGAGTGCCGGGGAGCCGAACGGAAATGGCGCAAATCAAAACTCCAGGTTGAGCTAGAGATCTATAAAAAGAAGTTATGCATGTTTAACCAGACTTTGAAAAAATCAAGGTAGAGATATTTCTCTGAAATCATCACCAACTGCAATGGTAACGCTCGAGTTCTGTTTGCTACAGTAAACAGATTAACAAACCCTCCAGTTTCGCTGCCCTTAGAACTAATTTCTACATCAAAGTGCAATGAGTTTGCGAAATTCTTTAGTGATAAAGTTCAGAGTATTAAGAATGCAATCATTTCCACCACACAGACAATAACCCTTCATCCACCTAAACACCTCGAGCTGACACATTTCACTCCTGTTACTGACAGAACAGTCGAAGAGATCATCTCAGGTCTGAGTTCATCCACATGCTGCCTTGATGAGTTACCCACTGGATTTCTAAAGTCTGTGTTGAACAGCTTATTAGTAGAAGTTACTAATCTAGTTAACATCTCATTGGAGACAGGAACATTTCCAAAAGCCCTGAAAACCGCGGTTATTAAGCCTCTCCTAAAAAAGAACAGTCTTGATGCCACAGTTTTAAACAACTACCGTCCCATATCAAACCTGCCATTCTTAGGTAAAGTCCTCGAAAAAGTTGTTTATCGGCAGCTAAGTGACTTTCTCCTATCTCACAACGCTTTTGATACTTTCCAGTCTGGTTTTCGACCTCACCATAGCACTGAGACAGCTCTGATCAAGGTGATAAATGACATCCGCCTGAACACAGATGCAGGCAGAGTCTCAGTCTTAGTTCTGCTGGACCTGAGCGCTGCCTTTGACACTGTGGACCATGATATTCTTTTACAGAGGTTGGAGAACTGGCTAGGAATCTCTGGTTCTGCTCTAAACTGGTTTAAGTCGTATCTTGAGGACAGAACTTACTTTGTTGAAATTGGAAATTGCATTTCAGACAAAATGTCTGTGACCTGTGGCGTTCCCCAGGGCTCGATCCTGGGGCCCCTCCTGTTCAATTTGTACATGCTTCCGTTAGGCCAACTAATACGCAGCAACAATGTGTCTTACCACAACTATGCAGACGACACTCAGATCTATGTGTCTCTGACAGCAGGTGAACATGGGCCTGTGGATTCACTCTGTCGCTGTATTGAACAAATCACTGTGTGGATGCAAAACAACTTTCTCCAGCTAAACTCAGAAAAAACTGAAATAATCGTCTTTGGGCCACTGAAGCAAAGAGAACGTGTAATCAGTCATCTTCAGTCTTGTTCTCTAAAACCAAAAACACAGGTTCGAAATCTAGGGGTGCTAATGGACTCAGACCTGAACTTTCACAGCCACATAAAGTCAACAATATCAACAGCCTTTTACCATCTAAAAAACATTGCCAAAATCAAAAATATAGTGTCTAAACCAGACTTGGAAAGACTGATCCATGCATTTGTCTCCAGCAGGTTAGACTACTGCAATGGCCTGCTCACTGGTCTCTCTAAACGAGCTGTTAAACAACTACAGAACATTCAGAACGCTGCAGCTCGAGTCCTGACTAGAACCAGAAAATATGACCATATTAGTCCAGTGCTCATGTCTCTGCACTGGCTTCCTGTCACTCAGAGAATAGACTTTAAAACAGCTTTACTTGTGTACAAGTCTCTTCATGGTCTAGCACCAAAATACATCTATGACATGTTAGAGCCATACGAGCCATCTAGGACCCTGAGAACCTCAGGGACTGGTCTCCTGCAGGTGCCCAGAGTCAGGACTAAACATGGTGAAGCTACATTCCAGTTTTCTGCAGCTAAAATCTGGAACAGTCTTCCAGAGAATGTGAGACAGGCCTCAACGCTGACAATGTTTAAGACCAGGCTGAAAACAGTTCTGTTTAACCGTGCATATGAAAACTGAAAGTATCTTATCTACACTCTTCACTCTTTTTTTAAATTAATGATGAATTCTATGTTTTATGATTTTCCTTTTGTGATTTTATGTATGTTTTGCTCTCCTTTTGTGATTTTGTGTAACTGTAAAGCACTTTGAATTGCCCTGTGTATGAATTGTGCTCTACAAATAAACTTGCCTTGCCTTGCCTTGCCTATTTCAGAATATTAGACACAGAATGTGAACATAGATGCTGCTGCTGATTTTGTTAAAGTTCTTATAGAGGTAGTTCTATTCTCCATCTATGAATAAAAGACTGAAATGTTTCTACCAGACTGACCTAAACTACAGTCACTTCCAACCAAGCCCATGGAGAAAAATCACACCTTGTTTCATCCTTTTACATCTTTATTATGGAAAATAAGCCAAGTTCACAATCACAATGATAAAAGGTTTTACACAAACAACAGTACAGTTTCAATTACAATTATCTTTTTCAAATTACTACAACAATAAACAATAGAAAACAGTATCTCAGTAATATACACAACAAAGTTTAGAGTTTGCTTTAAGCAAAAGAAACAGCAGCTGGTACATCACAAAACTCCAGATGTTAACAGCCAAATCTGTCCTTGGAACAAATGAAGCGATAGTTAATGCTGCACCTTTGGTTATACCATCCATCTGAAATTTAACAAAAGAGAAGAGAAATACCAAAAACATTTAGTTAACACAGCAGATGATGCCATCACATCTGGAATATAGATCTAAAAATGTCTAATAGTCATTTTGAAGATGAATTTATCAGAAGTAATAAATTAACTATGATTATTATGCTGCTACACTACAAAGTCATGAGTCTTTACTAAAGTTATGATCCTTGTGAGAAAACATTAGTCATGGTGGTAACAGGTAAAAGTTTATCCCATTCCCCAGCAAACAGCTGGACTTACTGCTGCTATGTAGGTACATGCAGGGGGAGCTGCTGACGGAGCTCTGGGATTGCCAGTTCGTGTAATAGAAACCCTCACGGTCAATCCACATCCACCGGCCCTGAGAGACAAACAGCATGAGTTTGAGTCAGTGTTGTCTTAGTCTAGACTCTCTTTGGACCAGGTCCTGTGCTTGATCTGGACTGGTGGTGTTTATTCCTGAATTCAGACCTGCAGATTGAAGCCTCCCAGCCAGGCGACGCTCTGACCGGCTGCCTTAGTGATCATCTGGAGGAAGCTGTACTCTCTGGGGTTGGAGACTGAGGCCAGGTTGGCACCCAAGCCGTTGCAGTGCTCCTGATGGACAGAGGAAGAACATCAGGATCTTTGTGGCTATACAACACACTAGTTATGCCATGTCTTCATTTTCTTCTTCCAAATGGATGTTTCTTCATTTCAAGGTGAAGATTTACTCATGAAGCTCATATTTTCATGGATTGATGGTGACACACTGACCTACAGACAAATACTGTCACTAGCCTCATTCTCTCCTATTCTCAGTAACAACATAGACGTGTTACAGTAGCAGTACCTCAGCATTGTACCAGGTCTTGGGAGTGTTGATGAACACGTAGCACCGAGCGCCGTGGGGCAACCAGCCTTCTGGGCAGTTAAAACGAGCTGCAGAGAGACAGAGGAGAGAGAACATGAACTTTACTTCAACAGACGGAGCTGCTCTTAAAACTGAACACTGCTAATCACAGAATCTGCAGCACCTTCATACAAAGAAATATTATTCTTACAGTGCTGAAATGTATCTGCTATATATTAAAGGTCAGTAGCAGTGATGGAAACACTAGACAGAGTTCCTTTAATACCACTAACACATGCAGACATTACTGGTGTGCTGCTTTTCATGCTTAGACATTATATTATATGACATTAGAATATTTACAAAGAGTTGTATGACTTTTGTTATTTTCCCTGTCAGTGGTTTCACTGTTTTTGTCATGACAGCTTCACACATGAATAAACATGAAGGAAAAGATCAAAACTATGAAGTGACTCTTACGTTCAGGTGCTGCGTTCTCTTCAATCACACCTGCACAAACAGATACTTTTAGTTAATTTGTGAACATCAGCACAATGAATAGAAATACATAAAGGGGACATTTGCAATAATACACAACCATGTAAGAATAACATTTGCCATGTAGTATGAGACATATGTTACCAAACATGTCAGCATGTCTTGGTTTCACAACATTACATTCTGCATAAAATATGTTTACACTGATTAAAATGTCTCTACAGCATAAAACAACGTACAACAGTTAGATGGGAAAGTCTCTACTTGACAAACTAGAACTGACTCAAACATGTATTTCAGTATTGTTGAATATATTGTTAAGAGTCACGTGATCCATTCTGATTACCAATCATGGAAACAGGGACAGAATCTTCTCCCACAACTTCTTCCTGATCATTCTTCATCACCACATTTTCCATCTCTGTTGAGTCAAGGAAAAGTCAAAACAACTCTGAAGAAGAAAATTGTCTGATTTAACCTTCCCTCCTCTTTAAAGAAATTAAAAATCTTGCTCTATTCAGTTTGATTATTTTCTAACCAACCTGGTGCAGGAGCCTTCTCTTCCACTGGTGCCATCACTGCTGCTTCTGTGGATGAATCATATTCATGTTGATGTCAGATTTGTGCAGTTCTTACATTCTGATCATCTCTGTGTGCATTAAATCAAAGATCTTCACTACTAACCAACAGGCTTCTCTTTGTCTTCAGCTGGAGCTGCAGAAAAAACAGGACACAGTCAGTGTCAGCAGCACTACACTATATTACATCCATGCACTGCAAAACACAGGGTTCACACAGTAACTGTACAGTACAAAGTTAGTGGCCTGCTGACTGACTCAGGACCACATGGATGATGGTCTGTGAGTCTAAAGAGTCTGACCTGCAAATGCAGCACAGAGCAGAACGGAGAGGACCAGGAGAGTCTTCATGGTGCTGATGGAGATCGATTGATTGTTCTGTATGGAGAAAATAACTGAGAATAGAAAGAGAGAGAGAGAAACATCAGGTCTTCTTTGATGAAAATCTTGATAGACAGAAACAGTCAGAGCAGCAGGTGTCTTACCTGTCAGGTAAATGTGAGGAGATGATGTTCTTCAGGTATCAGTGATGAGAGGAGGCTGCTCTGCTCTTTATATACACACTGCACCACAGGGGGAGTGTGTGTGTGTGTGTGTGTGTGTGTGTGTGTGTGTGTGTATGTGTGTGTGTGTGTGTGTGTGTGTGTGTGTGTGTCAGAACGTGCTGGTGCTTGTTAATAACTCACTGATAGAACAGGATAATAATTGTGGATCTTCCTTCAAAATCTGACCTTGAACTCTGATCTGTTTACAGAATCTTCTTCCTTGTTGTGGTCACGTTTTAAAATGTCTTTTATCTTCATTTTATTGTTATTATTATTATTGTAATAAAGCTTCCTGCATCCTTGTTAGTCGTTAACATCACTGCCTCAATTAAGGAAATAAAAGCCTACTTTGGATATTTCTGGATCTCATTTCGAGATCTGACTCTGAACTCTGATCTGTTTACAGAAACTACTACTTTGTTGTTTGTCTCAATGATTCATGTTTAAAATCTGATTTATAGTATTTTTATTTCTACATTACTTTATTTAAATTTTTATTACTGAATCACTGCCTCAAATAAGGAAGTAAGACACTTACTTTATGAAATTACCCATAAAAATTATAACCTTTATTGTTTTAGGATGTTTTATTCAAAGTCATTAATAGTTGATGATAACAGAGAACAGGTAGAAACTACACTGAGGCTCGGTGGCTGGAAAACTTCATCAGTGGAAACAGGATCATGTTTCTCAGTGGCTGTAAAGTTTTTATTCCCATATTCTGCAGGCAATATAGCCACTGTACTGGTGTTTTTACCTGAGGACATGTGAACATGTTAATATACTAATAGGTCAGATATGTTTTGGTTCAGTTTAGGTGCAAAACCCACAGGTTAAGGTGGTTACAAGTGATTTTGAAGAGTTCACTTTAACATAGGAACATCATTTAGAAAGAAATATGATGTCTTAACTACGGACATTTAAAAGGAGATGCAGTAAGTGAAAGTTTGTTACAATAGTGAGTTGAAGTGGAAAGAAGTTAAAGTGTGAAGACGTGTAACTCTGAGTGGAGAGTGAAAAAAACAAAACTCACCTATATAATAATAGTTTTGTACATAAAGAATCACACTTCACTGTCTTTGTTTATGCATTATATTCTACGATAAGGTTATGTTCTGTGTTTTCAGGCAGAGGCAACACATCAAAGATTCACATTTTTAATAAAAGCATTAAAGGGATGATCAGCGTTCATCAAGATGAACGTTTTGAAAACTGCAGGAACGCTGAGCACCAACGCTGCAGCTGCAGGTTTTCTCCACCACATGTGGCCACAGCTCCTGTGACGTCATCCGTGTTGAAGACAGCAGCTCCATGAATGAAGCTGCTCCTCGCCGGGTGCGGTGGCGCGTGCCTGTAATCCAAGCTACCGGGAGGCTGAGGCTGGCGGATCGTTTGAGCTCAGGAGCTCTGAGCTGCAGCGGACTATGTGGAGCGGGTGTCCGCGCTAAGTTCGGTATCGATATGGTGCTCCTGGGGGAGCTCGGGACCACCAGGTCGTCTAAGGAGGGGTGCACCGGCCCAGGTCGGAAACGGAGCAGGTCAAAGCCCCCGTGCCGATCAGTAGTGGGATCGCGCCTGTGAATAGACGCTGTAGTGCAGCCTGAGCAACACAGCGGGACCCACGCTTTTTACTGTCTCATCACTTTACGACAAAGCTCACAAACCAAAGCCATGTTACCTGTCCCACACTGACTCCACCTGGACAAGAGTCCACCTCTGACTCTCACACATCAATGCAGCATCAGATACACTCAGCTACACTTTATACTGCACACTGTACAACCAGCTGTGTTCTCAGCTTGAAGTCAGTCTGCTGGAGGAAATAGATCACAACTTACTTTATAATAATAATAATTAATAATATAATAATATGTCCACGATGATTTAGGAGACAATTCAATTCAAAAGGCCTTTATTGTCTATAAAACTACAAAAAAAAATTTTCTTTCAAAAAATAATAATCAGCTCGCAGACTAAGACTAACAGTTCGAAGAAAAACTCATTTAATCTTTTGGAATCCATAACTTTAACATAGTAATCCATTTTTAAATTCACACTTTATGTTGTGATAATCTTTTTTTATTTCAGCCTCTTAGAGTTTGAAGTTTGCTGCTGTAGTTTTCAGTTTGGAGGCTGTGGTCAGTTTGTATGTGTGAATGTTTTTTTTTTTTAAAAAGGAGAACAAAAGAGTAAAACTTTTCCTGAAGTAAAAATGTATTATGCAAATAAGTATCCTTTTTATTATAAATTGTTTGAAAAGTGATAACTATGTAAATACTAAGTATAGTATTCAAAGCCCAATATGTTGTTTCCTGGTTCTGAGTCATAATTATTTATTGTTTCTGTTGCAGGGTTGTGTGGTGTGAAAACAAAGCAGTACGCTGACCTTTCTGACTGATGGAATAGCAGATAACATTAGTGTGGTGGGAAGAAGACTCATAAAAAGATAGCACTGTTTCTAGTAAGACGTTTCAATTATTTTATTTTATAGCCAGTAATACCCTGCATACAATTATCTAATTTCTGGGTTAAAGATTATCAGAAATTGGTATGTTTTATATGTGTTTGATAGTCACTAACCAGCATAATATTAGATATAATTATAATAAACGTGTCTGCCGTGCATTAAAAATGCAGAAATCTTCAAAGTGTCACAGAACAGTTCTGCAAACTGATCTAGAATAGTGACTCTTTCCTGTAATCGTTGATTAATAACAAATATATAATAGTTAGAGCTTTGTGTTGCTTTGTAATCACAGCAGTGTTGTTTTGGCAGACAGGTTGTAAGGAGGACAGAATACTCACCAAATAATGTATTTATTCAGAGAATAAAGTAAATAATTCCCTTCATATCTACTGACATTTATAGGTTAAAGTGTGTAAAAAACAAATCAGTTGCACAATAACAGGCTTAATGAGCAATTATTGAAAACACATGTAGATGCTGCATAAATGATTAAGTTCTATGTTTAATCTTTACAGTTTAGTAATGTTCTGTGTTTTCAGGCAGAGGCAACACATCAAAGATTCACATGTTTAATTAAAGCATTAAAGGGATGATCAGCGTTCATCAAGATGAACGTTTTGAAAACTGCAGGAACGCTGAGCACCAACGCTGCAGCTGCAGGTTTTCTCCACCACATGTGGCCACAGCTCCTGTGACGTCATCCGTGTTGGAGACAGCAGCTCCATGAATGAAGCTGCTCCTCGCCGGGTGCGGTGGCGCGTGCCTGTAATCCAAGCTACCGGGAGGCTGAGGCTGGCGGATCGTTTGAGCTCAGGAGCTCTGAGCTGCAGCGGACTATGTGGAGCGGGTGTCCGCGCTAAGCTCGGTATCGATATGGTGCTCCTGGGGGAGCTCGGGACCACCAGGTCGTCTAAGGAGGGGTGCACCGGCCCAGGTCGGAAACGGAGCAGGTCAAAGCCCCCGTGCCGATCAGTAGTGGGATCGCGCCTGTGAATAGACGCTGTAGTGCAGCCTGAGCAACACAGCGGGACCCACGCTTTTTACTGTCTCATCACTTTACGACAAAGCTCACAAACCAAAGCCATGTTACCTGTCCCACATCAGTCTGCTGGAGGAAATCATAACTTACTTTATAATAATAATATGTCCACAATGTTTTAGGAAGGACAATTCAATCCAAAATGCCTTTATTGTTATGGTAAAAAAAAAAAAAAACTCTTACATTTACAAAGCAAGTGGGAAGAGAGATACTGATTTTCAAAGCAAAATTTATGTTGTTGAAATGTTAAATGCCTAAGTCAGGCTTTTTTATCCTGACTTGACCTGATAGGGCATAAAGTGTATTGTCCTTTCAACTCAGGATTAAGGTGAAGACATGATTCATCAAGACATGATTTGGGCCAATAAATGCCTTGGGCCATTATTTTATTAGTGCAACAATATGAGAGATTTAGCATTAAATTCACTCCCACCAGAACATCACTAGATGGTGCCAAAGTGAAGACTTTTCAAAACACATTGTGGCATTGAAACATAAATCAAACAAAGTCATATTTAAAAAAATAATAATAATACTTATTTATTAGATAAATAAATGCATATTTCACAATGTAATCACTCATCTATCCAGAAAATCTCATCAAGAATCTATGTTAACTATAATGGTAACAAAAGTAATTTAATTATGAATCTAAATATTTTCACAAGATTGATTCAGGATGTGTACATAGATGCCAAATGGTGTTTGTATCCCACAAAAGAGATTGAATCTGCCACTTAAGACGACAACATAGCCCTCCGTTTTTGTCTGAGCCTAGACAAGTAGGCCTTAGATGACGTCCCTTTTGGACGGGATCCACTTGGGTGGAGGCTCTGAAAAATTGGAAGTTCTGCAGGAAAGTGAAGTGGGACTGAAAAAAGAGGGCTTTGCTCGAGTCAGAATCCACTCTCCAGTTCTCCTCTCATTCGTCCAACAATCTGTTCACCATGCAGCTTTACGGAGCTCTGATCCTGTTTCTGACTCTGTCTGCAGGTAAGAAAAACTTATGACTCACATGCAAGCAGCTGGACATCATGACATCTTCATGTTAAATGTAGTCTACAATGTCAGCTATGGTTATTTCAGTGTCGTCCACAGTAGAGATGCTTTTAAAACATTTTAATTTCCAATATTTGGGAAAAAATGAGTCCTAACACGTTCATCTCGAACATGAACATGTGTGAGTAATGGCCAACCTGTCAGAATAGGAAAAGTCTCTGCGATTTCGGACTTCTGTCTTCTTTTTATGTTTTCCTTTGGTAATATATTTTATTCCTAGGATAGCGAAGTCATGACGCGCCCTGCTCTGCCTCTGATTTTCTAACCGGTCTCATTACTCCAACCACAGCAGGCAGAGATCACAAGCCCATCAGAGGCAGAGAGAGCAGAGTGTGTCATGATTTCCATCCTGGGACATTCAGACAAGTAGGGTGTGTCGCCTCTGTGGAGGGAAGAGGGAATGAAGCACTTAGTCCCTGGTTGTTTGCTTGCAATAAAACACAACTTTTTTTTTAACTAGTCGGGGGCAAAATAGGCAAAACTGATTGTTTTCTCTTTTTTATGTAAATCCCCTACGGTAATCCTAAGATTCAAAGTATCTGGAACTGTGTATGACAGTATTTGTGTTTCTGTGCAGCATGTGCATCCAGAAGATGTTACACATGTGGAGGAACCACCGACCCCAAAACCTGCACAACCATCGCAGACTGTCCTGGTGCCTCAAACCGCTGCTCCTCTGTGAATGTGGATGGTATGCCCTTACTCACCATAAGTATTCATAGCGTATATGAAGCAGCTCAAAGAGATGACCAAGTCTGAATAGAGTCAAATTAACATGAATATATATATACATTTTCAATCATGTCTTGCAGGTATAATAACCAAGGCCTGCCTACCCAGTATTGCGTGTGTAGGCTCAATAAAGTGCTGTGATGGGGACTTGTGCAACAACGCCACTCCTACTGGTGCCAGTGTCCTCCTCCTGCTGGTGTCCTCAGCCATCATCACTCTCTTTCTCTGAGGTTCTACAATAGCTACAGCTCCAAATATTTTTTTTTCATTTTTTCATTTCTATCCTGCATGTTTGTTCTCAACTCAATTCATTTGATTTCATGAAAGTCGTAAACAGCATTGTAATTAAAAAACAAATCAATATTGCTCAATAAAACTGCAGTATAATCAACCTTTTTACATTGTTTCATTGCTTGCGGGCTGCATTACACATCTACGTATAAACAAAATGTGGTTTCTTCTCATGCCTACAATATTTACCAGCTCCAACTCTACAGGATCCCCCTTATTTTATAAACCTCAAACAGTAAACAGCATTCTCTGACCTTCTAAAGAAGATATCTTTGATGAGAAATCTCTACTTTCACAATAGTAGTTTTATAATTTGTCTATGTAAATGATGTGTTTCTGACTCAGACTCAGGAAAGAAAAACTTTTGATGAACTTGTTGCAGCTGCACATGGCAACAGAAATGGCATGAATGTTAAAATGTTACTATAGGATCTGAAAAAAAGGGTAACAGTGTGTAAATCAGAGTTAAATTAACATGAATAAACATGAGTTTTTGTGAGTGTGAGGCACAAGGTGGTCAACTGAACGGGTTTGTTAAGTTCTGGTGGTCCAGTTCAGCATGGATGATATGTACTATGATAAGTGTCCAGTAAGGGCTTTGTGAATAAAAAAATAAAAATGTTTACCTCGCCTCTGTGCAAGGGAGGTCCAGCCGACTTTATTATGCAAAGGGCAGTGGTGGGTATTATAGGGATTGCCAGTTTTAATCTAATTGGCAGAATGATGAAGTGAGTCGAGGGAGAGCAGCATGTCTATAGATTATGTCGCCATAATCAAGCACTAATTGACTCTGCTAGAGTTTTTAGATAGTGTATACCTATTTCTATATAAAAAAACTAGTTTGCTTTAGTTACATGAAAAGACTATGTGTTTAAATGTAAATGACTCATCAAGCCAAATACCAAGGTATTTGTACTCATTCAATGTTGACAGGTGCAGACGGTTCAAATCCCTGCTTGTGGCTCAGAAAAAAAAAACATGTTCTTTGTTATGTTTGAATTAAGAACTAATTTAGCACCAATAAAGCATTTTAGAAAGACGTGGAGGAGAGCTGCGGGTTCTTAATTGCAAGTTATACAGTTTCTGCAGAACAATACAAAGTAGTGTCATCAGCATAAAGATGAGTATTACAGATGGCTATTGCGGAGGTAATGTCATGTATATAAATCGAAAACAAGACATGTCCCAGAATTGATCCATGTGGAACCCCTTCTAGACATTTGAGTGGATGTTTCCAGCTTTTACATGCTGTGATTTTTCTGTGAGTTAATTCTGAAAATATTTACAAGAGAAATCCCACCCAGTATTACACAGTTTCTGGATAAGCAGAGAATGATTAAGAGAATAAAGGCTTTTGATGAATCAACAAAAACAGCAGCAACCAAAGTGGAAGTGCAAACTAGACAGGAAAGGATTTGGGATATAATGTGAAGAGAGAAATAGTTCATGAGATGACTTCAAGATACTGGGAACTATACCAGTTGATAAGGAAAGGTTTAAAATATAAATGATTTGCTGAATGATAGGTTGCTGAAAGTTTTAATTAGAAAGTAAGGATCCAGATGACCTGCAGTGGTTGACTTCCGGGGGTCAATTGTTTGTAAGACAATGGCTATATTGTCTATGGAGAAATAGGTTCCAATATGAACTGAGCATCATGATATGGGGAGCATGAAGAAGCCCTACTAGAAGAAGAAGTATGTTCATCTCATCTGCAAATAAATGACTGGCAGCAGTTAAATGCTTAACAAACTTCTTTCTGAATTGATAGAACACGTTACATTTCACATGTGTGGGTAAGGAATTAGCAGTTTTATTTTTAAGAGTTTTAACTACCTGCCAGAACTGCTTTTCATAGATTTTATTGGTCAGTAAAAACCACACATTATCATCCTGCCTTTGTGGTACTGCTGGTCTGTGCATTCGTCATATTGTTGTGCTGGTTTAATTGATGTAATGTTAGATGTTGAGTGTCATGCCTGTTTTGCATGCATGTTTTTTATTAATGGCCTGCCCTTAAACTGCTCATCTCTCAAACTACGAACATATGCCAAAGAGAACCCGCAGCCATGATTTGTGGATATGATTGGTTAAGCAATTAATGTTTGCTCCTAAATATAATTTGGGTTATATTTATCTATACATGTATAACATTTTACAATTTGTAATTGAGAGCCACTGTGTGTAAGGTTTGATCATTTGTCGCCATCTGGTGGTGAGAAAAAGTGCAAGAAATCAACACAAAGACTGCACCAACTTTAAATAGGACCATTTCATTTTTCTATACACAAAAGTGTTCTGTACCATAAGAACAATTCAAAAGCTGCTATAATCACATAACAATCCGATAAATACAGACTTTGACATTTCAAAAACAGCGATGCCTCTCTTATATTGTATAATTTTTTCAAGCAGAGCCTTTAGTGATGTGCTTCTCATGCCAAAAATTACTGTGTAAAAGCAGAAAAACATATGTTCAGATGGCAGATGTCTTTTTTTTCCGAATAAAACTCAACATGCACATGGCATTGTCAGAGCTTAGAAATATAGAGGTGTAATTGCTAAAGCAATTCACTGTGTGCAGAGGTGAGTTCTTGATCAAGGGCTCACTGCACTAAAGTGAGCATACCTTAGCACGGCTTATAAGGCAAACAAAGTCACAAGGCAAACATGGGCGACACATTAAAATATGGCATTTTTGGAAGCAATTTTTAACAAGGCAAAGCCAAAAGTGTAATAAAACTATTTTCTTTCTGAAGATCAACATAATTCAGGTTAGCATAACAAATGTTTCCTTTGAAATCTACCCTGAGCTGTGAAAGACTTGTGCAGATGAAACAAAAACAGAAATCAGTGGATTTTGGCACTAAAATGACTGGATGGCACCACTGGTCAAGGAATGTTGTCATAAAAAATGTTTGCAGCCTGTAGAGCAGGACGAGTCTCCCAAATATACACAGAGAATCACATGAATTTACTGTATATACATTCAAACACTATCCACCAATCAAACGAAAAGAACATTTATAAATATGGAGGGAAAAAAGGCTACTCAAAGAACTATTTTTGTCAGTGCAATGCAATGCAAATTAATGCATGTTAGCTTAAGGAGAGTAGGTAGTTGGGAAGGTAAAAACTTGACTATGATACAGCAGTCGACATGGTGACATAAGGTTAGGCATGCACTCTGAGCGGGAGTGCATCTGTCCAACTCAGGAGTGCATATTTATTGCCATTTCAGTGCCCCAACCCTGTCAAGCCACAATACAGACCCACACCATGTACATTATCACACAATTATTTCAATTACAGTGAAATAAGATCCACACAGAAGGAACTAAAGCTTACTCTCTAGCTGTGGGGCTCAAGCTTCAAGGAAAATGTGTAATATTGATGTCCTTTAGGAGGAAGACTGCAGTGGAGATACAATCTGAGATCGGTTTTATCGGCTGTGGAAGGCACATGAGGATGAGGATCAGTTTGAGGATGGAAAGAGAGAATTAGAAGTGAATTCAAAATTTCATTCTAATTCTTCGGGTGGATCTGCAGGTGGCAGTCCAGACCGAGTCCAGGTCTGAGGAGTCATGATTATGATTAGTTGATCTTTACCAAAAATTGCACTTTACTGTGGCAGCTTATCCCTAGTGGTCATTTCCCTTTTTGAAAAACAATCACCTGCTATTTCTTGGTATGTGTGCTCACGGAAATGTACATGTGCATACAAGTGTATGTGTGTGAGTTTATGTGCCTTAATGCTTAAATGTCTTTAGTGAACCCATGTGAAGAAAGCTATCTTATCCAGGTCCACAGGGTAATCAGTGAGGTACATTGGGCCTTTATCAAAATGTTCCCCCTTGTAGCTTTTCCATCGTCCTGCAGGCAGGTAAATGTCCCTTTCCCGCTTTCCTGGCTCCAACACTGGAGCCACCATCAGGTCGTCCCCGATCAGGAACTGGGAGTCGATTTTATATGCTGCCTCATCATCAGTGGCGATCCACCAGAGGGGCCTGATGATTGGATCTCCTGTGTCAAGGACCTCACCTGCCAGTTCGAGAACCCTCGGGGCCACCAGAGTCTCGTGGAGCTCTGTGAAATTCTGTGCTATCTTCACCACCTGCAGATCGATGCGAAAACACAAGGTAAGAAGCACATTACAGATGCTGTATTATGATAGATAGTTAATTGACGGTATTTCTTTCAAATGGTGATGGTGATGATGAAAATAACCTCTATTACAGTCAAATTATCTAAAACAGTACTGTAGAACAATAGAAAAAAAGAAAAATATTTAGAAAAGACAGAATACACCTGGATGGGGCCAAGAGGGAGAGGAGCTAGAATGCATGGTGGATCTAAGGGTCAAAGTTAGAGGATTTAGCATATTTTGTATTTTCATCTGTTGGTAACATTATGACGATGTGCTATGATTGACTAAATGCACCTGCTGGAAAAGAACATGTGTTTTGAAATAATTATTTGATTTGAGGCATGTTTGCAGTGTTTGGGTAGTCTTAAGTGTACTCTGTAGTGTATTCTTTTATTTTGAGTTAATGTTCAGTTTACGATGTATGAATGTTAGTTTTTTGGTCTGTTAAGAGTTTAGGGAAAATGTTTAAAATGCTTAATAGTGTAAGATTAAGAGAGTAACCAACACAGAGTAACAGTTTTTCTACAAACACAAATTCCTCAGAAATATTTTGAAATATTAATCAAAAATATTGATTTACAGTAGTTTTATTTAGTCACCTATAATTATGAAAAAAACTTAGGATTTAGCAGATCAGAATAAAAATATTACCCTACATTATCGTTTTTAAACTATACAACATGTTCACTGGTTTACTTTACTCACCACACTGTCATAGGCCCATGGTGGTATAGAAAACTGCATAGCAGGCATGAAAGCAGACAGCTCCAGCCATCTGATGTACAGCTCTCTGTCTGGTAGATTGTTTTTGTCATCGAAACCACCTAAAATTCACCATAGAAATATTTAAAAGTTCATTTTTGCACAGCTCATTTTCCATTCTTGAACTGCTGTGACCATATGTTGTTGAGTTCATACCTGCCGTGCGGTTGGGGTAAGCGTTCCCTCCGATCATATCAGGCAAGACAAACTGATAGCCCAGGATGCTGATAGTCAGAACAGTCGGTATGATCGACTTCAGGCCCAGCTCATAACCCCACACAGAATCTCTGTCGATGATCCTGAAGAAACAGGAAATATTCTGACTCTGGTAACCAACCCTGAGCTCTGCACGTTCACTGAAGGGTTCCGCCATCTCCGTGTAGCGGCGGGTGAAGGTGGAGGGGTCAGACAGCGGGGTTAGAGTGCTAAACTGGCGTGGGAGGTAGCTTGACTCCCCTGCGTCAAACTTGAAGGAGATCACGTCATAGCGGGTTTTGAGCATGCGCAGATGCGAGGAATACCACTCTCGAGCCTCTGCGTTAGTAAAGTCCAAGATTCCTCCGATGCCGTTCCACCAGCGGACCAGAGCGGGCAGCTCGCCACTCAGCTCCCGCACAAAAAGCCCTTTCTCTACGGCAACGCCAAAATTAATAGAGTCGTAGTTGATGAAAGGATGCGTCCAGAGTGACACCTTGAAACCATCCTCTCTGAGTTTGTCAAACATCCCACTGGCATTGGGGAACTTCTGAGGGTCGAAGTCAAACTCGCCGTAGTCTGCGGTGTAGCGGTCGTCCAGCTCCAGATGGGAGCATTTAAAGCCGTGTTTGGTAATGTCAGAGGCGTAGTGCAGCAGCTTTTCCTGAGTGACTGCAGTCTTGTGGAGAGCCCAGGTTGACCACACTGGGTGTTTGAACACTTCAGGAGATGGGACCTTGATAGGCTTTGTGAAATACCGGCGCACCTGAGCAAAACACATGCAGACAGAACAAATAGTGACAAAAACCTACTCACCTCATGTTTTTTCATCAAAAGTGCATTTGTATTCGGTATATTAACTTTAAAACCTGCTGTACTGACTGCACAGAAAGGTAAAAAACAAATAAATAAATCTGATCTGTCTTCATATCTTTTACTAGTCTCATAGTTTTAGCCATGATGACACTGACTTTCCTAGTACTTCAGGCAGTTTATAATATATAAATAAATGTGTGTAACAAAGTAGTTTGGAGTAATAATCAATATTCTTCCAATTTGACTTAGAAATGACTTAAATGTTGTATGCTATACTGTACTTTACAAGCAGGAAGGTGTTTCAGAATTAGACATCATTCTGTAAAATCACAGCAATTACAACCTGCCCCAAAAGTCCTCAGCTTGCAAACATGTTATGTTTTTTAACTAAAGCCATATAATTTAAGTCAGACATTCATTACACTGCAATTATCATCTAATATAATTTATATAGGAAATATTTTGCACAGTGAAATGGACATTATCTACACTCACCATGTATTTGTGAATAGAGGTGACATCTGACCCCACACACACTCTATAGCTGAGTTCAGGAAAGGCCTGCAGTCCCTCTAGTGGTCTGAACGGAGACTCCTGGTAGCGGGCCTGGAACCTCAGTGTCCTTTCCTTCTCTGACCAGCCCAAATGAAACGGCACAGAGTCATTAATCTTGATAGCCGTCGCATTCGACGACAGCCAGTAGCGCTCTAGGATTCCCCCAAAGGCGTTACGGTTTGTGTAAACATCGCTGGTGATGAAAGGCATCGGTTCCTCCTCGCCCTGGATCTTGATTGGCCAGTGCTGTGTTGCAGACTCCGCCCCTCCGTACCAATGAGAGCCATTGTAAGCCATGGCGTGCTCCACCAAGCGGACGTTTTCCAGCTCCTCCCAGCGAACGCGGTAACACATCACTGTGTCCTTTGGTCTAACCATCTGAATAAAGAAGTTGAGCTTGCCAGAACTTGACTGAGTGCAGCTCAAGATATTTCCCTCCTTTGAGCACGAGTCTAAATCCAACGTGCCGGACCTGGGACAAAGCATTTATAGATCGGAAGAACACACAAAAGAACTGGTTAATGGCCAAATTGTTGTAAAAATGCTACAACAGTATAAAACAATACAATAAAAGCAATGACCACAAATAAAACTGCAAACAATTTAGTTCTCCATTCTATTTCTCTGCAGGATTGTACTGTGGCTATTTCTGTCTGTGAGAGCTATACTGTTAAAGGACATGACTAAATCAGTCTTCCCAAAGGGTGTAATCAGGTGTCTGTGTAGTCTGGCTTTCCATTATCCCGTCACACGCTGCAGACAGGCAGCCTTTAGTACGGCTCAGCAGAGAAGAAGCCACTGTGCTGAGGCAAAAACAGTGATATGCGTTAAGGGCTATAATTTTTTTCCACAATGCCTATAATAAAGAGTGTTTTGGTTGTACATAAGTCACTTTTTTCAGTCATTCTGTGTTTTGATTGCTCTGAAATGGCCATGGCAGCCATATGAACATACACACTTTAGCCAAAAGAGGCTCTACTAAAGAACCCACCTGAAGGTCATAGTAAAGACGACAGCCCCCGTCTGGTTACGAATGACAAAGCCGTCCTTGTTGAGGTCCAGCAGCTCGGTCTTCAGCAGCTGTGCTTTACGCAGAGATGCGGAGTAGTAACACCAGGCAACCACGGCAGCCAGCACCAACACACAGCCCAACATGCCCGCCATTACCAGGGGCCGGCCTTCATGGGCGAGCTTCTTCTTCAGCGGCGATCCGGCAGAGCCCCCCGCCATTTGTTGCTCCCCAGGAGCCACCGGAACAATTTGATACATAGTGGAGACTTTGGCAGTGAGGTATGAAGAGAGGCAGGTTAGAGGCAAGAGGAGGACAGGAATGGACAGCTGTAGTCCGCTGGCTGTCAGTGGAGGCGATAATGTCTGGAATATATCCACTTCACACTGGCAGTAGCGGAGGTGGAGGAAGAGCGATGGGTTGATGTCTATACGCCCATCTTTAACGTCTCCATTTCTGAAGGATTCCAGATACGTCCATCCTTGACAGAGACAGAAAGAGATCAATATTCAGATATAGTTGACAAATGCAACATAACCGATCCAAAAATACAGGTCCAATAGGCACAAGAAAATGCAGACAAGAACGCTGAACTATCTCTGTGAAGTAACACACACATCAAATATTGGCTTGGTGTTTCATTCCAAATAGCTTGTGCTACAATAACGCTGATAGAGCTATAGATACAAGCCAAGTTCATATTTTCACTCACCTTCAGGTTCCAGCTGTTTTGTATAAAACAAAATATACATATGTTATAGCGCAATGGCTACGGACAAGTTTGCTAATTTTGTAGAAAACAGCACTTTCATATATCCTGCTTTATCCCCTCAGAGGCAGTGGCATCTTATCAAAAATGTGCTATGACAATGCCCCACGTACTGAGAGCATTTGCTGTTACTTTCGTCCTGCAGCATAGTTCAGCTGCAGCTGTGTCCACCAGAGAGAGAGAGAGAGAGAGAGAGTGCAGCAAGACAGAGCAAGAGGAGGGAGAGAGCGAACAGAGGCTCTAATCTGGTAAAAGGCAGGTGGCATCATTGGTAACAGAACCCATGAAACCATAAGAACAGGCTATGTTCTAAGAAGCACGATGTCAGCATGGCACAATTACATTCATCTCTCACATAAGAGCACCTCAGATATGATGAGTAAATTATGTTCTGGAGGAGCTGCCCTCAATGACGATACTGCAGCAAGCCTGCGGTTATCAGATAAAGCACAGGGCAATCATTTACAACTGAATTAGCCTCCCCACAGGTGTCATTATGTCTCAGCTCAACATTCTTATACTGCCTGGGGTTTGAGCAGCAGGGACGGTTGGAAGCATTGCACATGCACGTTTCCAAGAAGTGATGCCCTGTTGGTAACAGAATCGTGTGTGGTACTTTCACCAGTTCCTCACAGACAAAGCACTAGTGTGACATCTCTTCCTCTTGTGCCATTCTTGACATGGCACTGTTAGAATTTGATTCTTAATCTTTCAACCTTCTGTGTGTGAAATCACAGACAACTCTTATGAAAATGTTGCAGGCCGACTTTTTAACTTAGCTTATTGTGATGGAGAATTTAATTTCCCTAATGGCACAAACTATTTTTAATCACGTTGTGTTGATTTTAGCACCCGCAGCTTTTTAAGGAAGCTGCCCCATCGTGTTTGTTAAGCTGGAGAGAGTAGATAAAAATCACTGCTCAGTCAATGTTGCCTCTGCACTGGGCTAAGAAAACCTTTTATTTCGTTGATTTTGAGGACTCAATGTATTCAATACAAAGTGCATTGAATATACTGTTTCGACATACACATGTTTCTGTGTGCTTTTCAGTGCAGGAACGCGGGTTGTCTTACTGAAAAGCCAGCTCATGAATATAAAAAAGGAACACGACGACCCCCCAGAGTGACTTTTAGTTTCTGTTGTTGTTAGTGCTAGTTAGTCGCAGCTAAAGCCTGAAACAATGCAAACTTAAAGTAGGAAAAACACTGCCCGACTTGGCGGACTGTGGGAACAGCGCCTCCAGGTGCGGATTAGTGTGGAATAAGAGTGTCAAGGTGACTCATAATAACTCGAGTGTACTGACCAAACATCCCCGATGTGCCAAATCGATAAATTAACCCGCAGTCACTCGTTCGACGGGACCGTGTTGACAATCCGGTAATGTTAGTTCTACCGGGGTTTGTTAGACATTTATGCTCCCGTCGGCCATTCCCACAGCTAGCGGCTCAAATTGTTATGAAAATAAGTTAGATACATACATTTACATCGTCGTTTATAGCGCGAGGGTAACACATAAAGATTGTCTTACCTCTGGATTTGACTCTCGGGTCAATGTGTACATGTACAGTACAGCTCGACGCAGGACTCTACTGCGCAGCCGCAGAGCGGTTTGAAGGTCCGCGAGCTCGGGAATGAGAGTTTCTGGGAAATGTAGTTTCGAGCCACGTTTGCCTTCGAGATTTTTATTTTTATTTTAACTATTAAAGACAACGTCAAAATCACAATATTGGGTTGGTAATTAAAAACAATAGAATGAAATAAAATTTATTAAATTATGGATAAAAGTGTTTCCCATGGCAACAATTAAAAAATAAACAGTTTCAGTTTGTATTAAAAGTACGTTAATATACTAGCAAATACAAGCTAGCTTGTATTTGTTTATGTAACACTAAGCGTTTAAGGAGTGTAAAGGTGAGCAGACAGTTCTGTTGCAGTTTGTAAGTTTTCAATAGTACCAGAAGTAGACTGCTGTACGCGTGGAAATCAGCTGGCACTGAAACTAATTTCAGGACAGACATTTGTATGTATTTGTACAGAAGTTATTTAGTCAAACCGCAATATTAGGCAGGGCAGGGATGTCAAATGTGCGGCATGCGGGTCAGAACTGGCCCAGTAGAGACTGTACAAAAATGGACCACTTCTTGAATGGAATAAATCGAGAGATGAAATGTTTACAGTATTTATTTCTAAATGGTTTGTAAAGGAGGATTCAACTTCTGCTGAGTACGGAATAATTGAGACTTGAGAAGAATTGAGAAGTTATCTCTACTGTTTGTGCAAATTTAAGGTTACTACATTTTTATAGGAATACTGTATTTCTTTATATCAAAAGGGGGGAAATTGTAGCTGTTGTTTTTTTATATGATTAATTTTACTGGTCTACCTGAGATCAAACTGTGCTGTATGTGGTCTGAGAGCTGAAATGAATTTAGCTACCCTGGTCTAAGGAATCAAATAACTAACTAATAATTATGGTCCCATAAGCATAGGGCCTAAGTGGATTGAGGAGGCACATTTTTCCATTTTTTGTGGAAAAGGGGAGTGCCATAGTCTCACACTTTGAAAACCCTTGACCCAGAGTAAATAATATTATTGCTTTAATGTTTTTCCTTATTTTTAATTTTAAACAAAAGGAATTAAAACACTTAAACCCTGCACATAAAACATCCGGTTTGCAGAGGGTTCCTGTCCTGCAGCAGAAGGGACAGAAAAAACAAGAGGGTATTTCAGGGACTGAGTAATTAGAAGAAAAACAGGAAAACGATAATTAGGAAAGTTGGTTTAATCCTACAAAGATCACCACAACTTAGTGGCTAAAGACCTGGACCTCCAGGAAGGAGGTATTTATGCAGCCATTCAAAGCCAACAAGAGTTGATATATCCCATAAATGTAAAGGAATTTTATTACAATTTACTGTGCCCAGACTGTTACATGCTTTCTACCACTGGGTGACAGCAACAAGCAATAAATACAGCAATGCGTGGAGTAGCATGATAAAAGAGCTCGGTGAAACACAAAATAGGCTGTATTTTTATTCAGGCTTTTGACTTTGGCAAGGCAGGTATTTTCTTATTGTTGTTCCATTTAATATCAGATAATAGTGTCAAGTGTAGCACTGTTGTATAGATACTATATATATATATATATATATATATATATATATATATATATTCATTACTTCACCTCATGTCACATGTACATCAGAGGTCCCCAGAGGTAATTCTTTCCCTCTGGTTCCAATTAGCAGGTTGATCTGCACATGAGCGTAACACCAGTTCTTGTGAAACCAGTTGTAGAAGTAGTAAAGTCATAGTGGTAATGATGGCTGTAATAACAGTAATAATGTTATTATTAGTAACAATGATAGCATATAATATCTCCTCTGTTGTCAGTGCAGAGGAGCGATGCTGCTGATGCTGGTGTCCCTGCTCTGCTGCGTCCCTGCAGCCACGGCCTGTCTGCAGTGTGACAACAGGATCAGGCTCCTACATGAGGACTTTATCCTTTCTGCCCCCACTGTGCTTGACCAGATTGAACTGAAAAAGATTTGTGACTATGCCTACGTGACCTACAGGAAGACGAGCCAGGAGCGGAGGGGAGTCATTGGTAAAAACAAGCAGGATACCAGACTAGCTCTCTGTGCTACTGATTAACTTTGATGTTTTTTTATGGTTGAGTTAAGTTTATGTCTCTTTGGGATGAAAGCATTAGCAATACAATACATGGAAATAAGAAAAAACAGTATAAGATGACCATGTGTTTCCCCATTCAGATCCCACCACTCTGTACAGAGCCAGAACTGAGTACCAGAGTGAGTTTGACCTCTTCATGAAATCTCAGCGCACCAGTAAGAAACACAAAATAACTATTAACTCCAAATTGATATGCAGAGATTGGTAACTTGTGGTAGAATTTATAGCTAAATCCTAAGGTCTTTGTAATTGCTTCTCTTTTCTATCACTTCATTTTACATAATGACACAGCATTTATAATAAACTGAATGTCCAACATATTTTAAACCAAAGCTGCTCTTTTTAAAGGATCCATAACATTTGAAGCAATTCAGATTATGGAGAAGGGCAGGAAAATCTTAGAAGAACACTTGGATGTGTTCATCCGTGATGGTAATTAGCATGAGAAACATTTGCATATTGCACAGTATGAGACAGCACACTTTTTGTAAGTTATTTCTATGTTTGGGGTGGTTTGGTTTCACATCAGTTTTTTTTCTTTCCCACAGGACTGTGCCCTAACAAGTGTGGTACGTTTATGACTATCTGATCCTTCCCACTGCATTATTGTAAATCCCTTAAGGTACCAGTGTGGACATACTGTACAGCATACAGTGCATGTTACAGGACACGTGTGTGTGTGTGTGTGTGTGTGTGTGTGTGTATGGTTCTCAGGGCTTCTAAATCGACGAGTAATGGATTGCATCTCTTGCCGCTACAAGATATACATCTGTCCCTCTCCCTCAGGCCAGCAGGATTGTGGTGGTATATATACTTGTTTGTTTGTGTGTCTGTGTGTGTGTGTGTGTGGTCGACTTCTTTTAAGTATGTGGACACATGAAGTCACGAGTGAGTAAATGTTTTCTTAACGCAGGCGCCACTGCTGCCTGCCCATGTGCCCGGCTAATGACAAAGATCACTGAAGTAATCCTGTTGCAAATTAATGAAATGTCTCCCTCCTTTTTTTTCTCTCCCCTCTCCCTTACACTTTTTTCTAAGAGTACCCGGTGCAGGCTGAGGAGGGAGGCCAGGCAGTGTTGAATTGCTTCCTTCCATGGCATCGTCTTCTGCTGGGAAAACCAGAGTACCACTACTCCTGGGCTCCTGGGGTGCCAGGAACCAAAAAGGTCTTGCTGCCACACTGCTCCTTCCTAGGGTTTGTCAGTATCATTGTGAGTATACACATATACTGTGTCACTATTGCTATCACTTCCTCCTTTGTATGTGCAGCTGACTGAGAGTGACTTCAAAGCCCTGGTCGTGACAGCCGACTCATCTGTGATTTTGAATCAGCTCAATGTGGATGAACAAGGGACATATTGCTGCTCACTACGGGCCCGAAATGGAACCATCTTCTACCGAATCCTGTTCTTACTTACTGGTATACATTTTGACACACACACTCAAAAACATTTCCAAGAGATTTCAGCTCAAACTTCTGTTCTGACTATGACTGACTGTGTTTTCGTCAAATCTGGGCAGGCTCCAGTATGTCCAAAACTCAGCTGCCAGGGTTCCTACCTACTCAAAACCCTGGTCCCTGCATGCTATTGTCCCTCAGTACCTTTCTACACACTTATGGTGCACAAGCATTCAGTGTGGCTAGAATCCTGACTGAGATACTTCATCACTGACAACCTTCAAAATACTGTTTGCAGAAGCCTATGACTCCGAGTTACCATCATCATCATCACTCCAATCTTTTAGTTTACTCTCACTCTTCCTTAGGTCCCTTTAATGAAGCTATACAAATTTAAGATATCCATCCATCCATCCATTGTCTATCCCGCTTATTCCCTTTCGGGGTCGCAGGGGTCTGCTGGAGCCTATCCCAGCGCGTTAAGGCGAGAGGCAGGGATACACCCCAGATGGTCGCCAGCCAATCGTGGGGCACACACACCATTCACACACCATTCACTCTCACACTCACACCTATGGGCAATTTAGAGTTTACCAATTAACCTGAGCATGTTTTTTGTATTGTGGGAGGAAACCGGAGTACCCGGTGAAAACCCACGCAGACACGGGGAGAACATGCAAACTCCACACAGAAAGGCCCCAGACCCAGGCCCAAGGCGGTCTTGAACCTGCGACCTTCTTGCTGTGAGGCAACAGTGCTACCCACCGCACCACCGTGTCGCCCAATTTAAGATATTTTTATTATAATTTTTGTTAAAAATCTGCCAATCTTTTAGCTGCTCTAAAGCTTTCATAATAATAATTAATGATTTAGGAGTATGTGTGTGTGTGTGTGTGTACACTCGTGTGTGTGTGTGTTTTGCATATATCTCTGTGGTTTCTCTCTGTGTGGTGAAGGCGGCTTGTGTCAATTTGTCTTAGGGGATGGGCGTTTTTCTCTTTTCCTGTTTTTCTCTTTGCACATTCTTATGTCTCATGAATTATATTTGTCAGTAAATGTTACTTAAAGCCGTGTGTACTTAAATATAAAGGCACATTACCTGTAATTAAATGTGCAGTAATGTGTATATAGAATTGCTTTACAAAATAAAAACAACAAAAACATAAAGTTAAGTATATAAAATTAATATTAATAGAAATGAATGGTAATAAAAAGCCAGCTCAACTAACAAGACAAATCTTGAAATATGAGGGAATGTCTCTAATGGGAGTCAATAGCCTGCTGTGTGTGCTTTTCACAGTCACCCCTTTGCCTGCCCGAACTCATCGGGCTCTCATCACTCTGCCCTCCCCGCCTCTTGGAGACAACTACTCACCTTTTCAAACAACTGAGGACCTGCTGGTGCCAGTCATCGCCGTGGTTTTAGCTTTAAGTCTAGCGGGGAGCTTGGGCCTCACAGTTGTTCTGAGGTGAGCGATAGTTAAGTGGGTGGAGGAGTGAGCAGGAAGGGTGGAAGTGAAAGATGTGACATGAAACAGTCAGACAGCATGACAGACTAAATGATGCAACACAAGGAAGTGGTTATAGTCATCCAGTCTGAGGACTGATTCAGTTTGAAGTGAGGTATATGTCTCATGACGTTATAATAGCTTTATTGATAATAGTTTGCATATCGCACAATGTTTTCTCTGAAAGTAACATCACTCCTGGGAAGCAATGTCAGTCGTCAGGTGTGAATTTTGATGCAATCGCACCTAAAGGGCACATGGTGGTCAAGAGTTAACTGTTGTTTGTTTCAATCCTGAATTGTGATGTTTCTTTGTAGAACGCTGATGATCCGGCGGAGAGATACACAATAGCCGAGGAAAAGGAGGAACACACAGAACACGGTGTGATTACTATACCGTAATACAGTAAATCAACACTATGACAGGAAGAGTTCACCCACATGACATTTTTGTTCACACAAATAGCCGAGTCACATCTAGACTGATTAAAGAAGATGAAAAACAGATGTTATCAAGCAAATGTGGTAAAATGAAGCAAAAATAGCACATGCGCTTGTTAACATGTATTGTTTATCTTTTAACAATGAAAGAAAACTGAGTGACGCTGTGAATCATAGTGGATCAAATACTCATGAATCAGAACATTTAGTGGTGTAATTTAACCAAAGCATACAACACAGACAGAAACAAAAAAGCCTCCAGAAACCACTCGACTTTCCGTGAAATGAAGTATCAGCTCGCCAGAGCACGTCGATGATCTGTCTCCAGCAGGGACACATGTCTTCTGAATGGAGAGGTGCTGTTGTCACGTGGGACTTTATGAGGAGAATCCGGGCTGAAATAAATCTCTTGGATTACACAGCTTTTTCTGAGATTAATACCACCCAGCCCTTCAATTAATCCAGAATAATCCCTCTGTGGGAGGAGGAGAAGGGAGACGTGGCAGGTCAAAAGATAGCAGCAGATGGTTTCATCATGGGTTTCTTTTAGTTTATTTACTCATATATTCATTCATGGACACTGCACTATGGTCCATTTTTGCATCACTAGGTTTTTTTTTTTTATAATTTTGAAGTCACCCTTTTTCATTTAGTCTGCCATTTTTAGTTTCTTCCTATCTACATTATTTTCGCTTGACGTTTAGATGACATAAGCTGTTTCTGATTCAAAAAATAGCAACCTCTGTTTATACAAGCGCTGACATGATCTCCACCACGTCCTCAAATCAACAAGTATGTCATGTGTGGTAGTTCTACCCATGGTTGCTTTTTTTTCCTTTTTTGTCATTTGTCAGTGCTTTTCACAATGTCAGCATCCATAATTCGATGTCAATTCAAAAGTACTAACTGCCTGCCCTGTAGGACAATAAAGGTCAAGACTTTCATACATACACACACACACACACACACACACTATGATTTGCTAAGATAGGAACTATTAAGAAATTGAAAGTGAGCATTTGATTTTGTATGAATCACCACAAACTGGAATTTACCTATGAAATCATTTGCCATGGTTCAGGTTCTGAGAAACATTAGGAAACAGGGTTAGTCTGGGTTCTGGGTTCTCAGACACACACACGTAACAAGAGTTGAAGCTACAATGAATGTGGCTGTACAGAAAGCCATGGTGAGCTGTGTGTGTGTGTGTGTGTGTGTGTGTGTGTGTATTTACTTACTGAAATCTTGCAGCCTCAGCAGGCAGGATGACAAAGTGGGAAAGTGGGAGAGCTGATGAGGGGCAGTGGTGAGGGTGGGGGAAGAAGGGAAGTGGGATCATGAAGAAAGTAGTCAGAGGTTTGAGTGGGAGACGTCTGTGGGATGGCAAAGTGATTTAAAAGTGGCTAATGAGTAGGTGAAGTCAAAGACATCATATTACACCTTATAAATTATCCCACACTATATATTGAGTGCATTTCCCTGTGTGTTAAATAGGTGCCTTGTATCCAGTAGTGTTTTTTCAATATACAATATAAGATTGACTGTGATTTCACTTAAATATTACCTATTCAAAAACTGCTGCTATAGTAAAATCACAACAAATAATACTCAAGGTCACCTAGAGACAACACTTTTGACATCCTGACTCTAGCTTATGCTTCAATACGAATACACAGTTCAGTTCAACATATCAGTTTTTCCTCACAACTATCTTTTAACAGGAAAATTAACAGTACTAATTCAGTTTAATCGTGAACATGGGCAAATTTTTAAAATGTCTTTAAAGCACTGAGGGTTCGCAAGAGGCCATTTTCTATGTCTGAATTGTCTACGGTTTTTTGGGATTTGTTAACAGTTAGAACAACATAAAATATATCAGCTTTATACCATAAGTGTTAGTAAAATTAAACACTATAATCAGTATGTACAATAATAGCTAATTTAATTAACTATTTTCATTGACTTACCTATTTGTGTGTGTTCGTGTGCGTGTGTGTGAAACACACAGAGTGGAGGGGGGGGGGGGGGGGGGTATTGATAAAACCTTGTAATCGATAACTGGAAAATACAGCCTCACTATCTTCATTTGATTTCCATCCAGCAGTGCACTGTGCAACTATTCTATACACGTTGTTTTCTCATGTAAGCAGACACACAACAGATGCTCTAGATTTCCCAACAGAGCAGAAACAAAGCAATTCAAGTTTGTTCTGGCATTTGTACAGTTCAACATTTTACTTTTTTACTAAGGCTGAAGCACGAACATGCAGATGGGCCCAGAAACATCTGTTATCTGCCTGGGAAAGAAAAAAAGAGCCGGTGTTCAGCAGGTTTATTATCAGCCTTCTCTCCTTCTTCTAAAAGCAGCCGTCGGTGCCAGTTCATGGGAAAGTCGCGTTTTAACTCTCGGGATAAAAATGATGACGTAATTGAAAAAAAGAAGAAAAAAAAAACACGGGATAACCCCAAACGACCACGTGCGCGGTTGGAAAGTCAAGTGTGACGCCGGTGTCCATGTAAGGAGTGCCGGGCAGACCATATATGGCCTTTCCGCCTCGTGACGTCGTTCCTTCTGTGGAAAACAAGGCGGGGAGGCGGTGGCCCCGCCCCCGCTCCCCAGCTGTTGTCAATGAGCAAGAGAATTTAAAACTGACTTGTATCCGAGCTAACGACGAGTTCAAGGAGTGCTCAATAATTAAAACAGTAGGCTTCAAAGTAGCTTATCGTGCATTGTAACTTCAATTGTTGAAGAAACAACAAATACAGCAACATTCTTTATATATTTTTAAGTTCAAAGAACATTTTCTAAATTATTATTTTTCTTTTGTTTTAATTTTTTTATACGTTTTTTGCAGCCATGACATCAAGCAGCGAACTTTTAGAGATAACTGGAGATGAGTTGGTTCATGTCCTCAGGACCCCCATGGACCAGTACACCTCTGCTGGGTGTGTGGTGCTGGACTGCAGACCTTTCCTAAACTTTTCCTGTGCCCACATATGCGAGTCCCGAAACGTCAACTGGAACTCCATGCTGCGCCGCAGATCCAAGAGCTCGGTGGTGGCTCTGGAGTGGCTGATCCCCAACCAGGCGCTCCTGGGCCGGCTGCGGCGCGGCGCGTTCTCCCTGGTGGTGGTGGTGGATGAGAGCAGCCGCTGCGCCGCCGACGTGAAGGCGGAGAGCGTCGCTCAGATGCTGCTCGCCGCCCTGCAAAACGAAGTCCAGACGCAGATCTGCTTCCTACAAGGTAATAAGCCGTAAAAACACAATCGAAGCCTTTATAGCTTACGCACCAAGACGCAGCATTTGCGGAAAAGTCAAAGTAGATATTATGAATGTAAAAATCTACACGCACGCTTTTATATTGTATTTTCCTAATCAAATAAACACGAAACGATAATGATTAGTATATAAAATTCGTTTTCAAAATTCTATATGGCCTATATACGCGTAAATATTTAAATGGTTGTAATAACACCTGGAAAAAAATACACTTTTCCTGTTTAACACACACACACACACACACACACACACACTATAGTTTTATATGTCATGTGTTTTGAAGGGAGATTTCAGAGAGAGTCTGAGGCTTTAACACGATGTGACCTCATTTTTAGGTGGATTTGAGGGATTTTCAGAGGCCTACCCGGAGTCCTGTACGTTCTCCTCCAACAAAAACCTCTCAACAGTGGAACCAGAACCAATAGTGACAGGCCGGAGGACGCCTGCTTATGATCAGGTTTGATGTTGTTTGCTTTTTTTATGGAAATTAACACTACATAATGTAATACAACTGAACCATACAATTATTTGACATCCAAAACCTCTCTATGTAATGGAATAAATAAAGGCTAAACTGCAAACTATTACTGTTTTACTGTAAATATGGATTTTTCTTATTTTAAAATGTATTCTAACCTAATATTTACAGGATGGTCCAGTGGAGCTGCTGCCCTTCCTCTTTTTAGGCAGTGCCATCCACTCCTCCCGCAGAGAGAGCCTCGCGGCAGCGGGCATCACAGCTGTCCTCAACGTTTCCTCCTCATGTCCAAACTCCTATGAGGGAGAGTTTCAGTACCTCCGGATCACCGTGGAGGACAACCTGGCTGCCGACATCAGGGCCTGCTTCTCCACAGCGATCGCCTTTATTGGTGAGTCACTCATCCGGACATCCACAGCTTCCTACCCCTGTATGCAACAGCCTTCAATTAGGAGTTCTGTCATTATTTTCTCTCTATAATGTCAGAGCAAATGAAATGCACAGCAAATTAGTCTGTTAATTAACTGAGCCATTATTTACAATTAAAAATGAAATATCTCAAAAACGTCTCTCAGAAGCTTGTGCTTCATAATCTGTTTTTAAAAGGCTTTAGACTTATAGACCAACAGTATAATCATTTGGCTACAAAACAAGTGGATTAAAGCACACAAGCTGCAGAAGAGAAAATTACATTTCATGGCATTTAACTCTGAGTTGCTTTTTTTTGTTTAGTTGAGACAAACAGATGAAACTATACAGACTAATTTTCTGTTTGTGTGTTTTATAAACTTTTCTCATTTTTCCACTAGTACAGTATTTTTTTTTATTATTTCCAAATATGTCAATTTAAATATTTGTGTGTATTTCTGCTTTTGAAAAAAGCTGACGTCACAGAAAAGTGATGTTAAATGGAGCACAGAATGCTGATCTCTCTTCCTCTTTCCGTCCCGTCTCTTCCGCACCGCCTACAGATTCAGTGAAGCAGAGTGGTGGTCGGGTGCTGGTTCACTGCCAGGCAGGCATCTCCCGCTCCGCCACCATCTGTCTGGCCTACCTCATGCACACCCAGCGCGTCCGGCTGGAGGAGGCCTTCGACTTTGTGAAGCAGCGGCGTCAGGTCATCTCCCCCAACCTGGCCTTCATGGGGCAGCTGCTGCAGTTTGAGACTGACGTCCTCTGCCAGGGATAAAGACACATCCAGAAGAAGGAAATTTACATTTTACGACTTTTTTTTCCTTTTAAATTATTAGCTCTTTTGCCTCCTGCAGGTGGCTGTGTTAGGATTCAAGCATTATCGGGAATAAAATCATAGTACAAGTGTGCCATGATACATTCAGAGAAAAGCTTTTTGTGTTGCTGGCATCACATGATCGGTGAACCTTGACTCCTTTCAGGAGAACCTGAAACAACAAACAGCACTTGACAATATAAACCCCACTGAAATAACAACACCATGACCTTTGATTCTGAGCCAGCAAGTTTAAGCAGCTATAAGGTGATATCCCTGATGTTTTATACATAGCGGACTCTCTGCTTGACTGTGTGTGTATATATGTGTGAGAGATTTTGTCCGATTTCTGTGCCTGATCTGCAAAGGCTATCTTATTTTTACACTGAAAGTCATTCCTTCATAGTTCTGGCCACTGTGACAGTTTGCTATATATGAGACAAGACTGTGTTAACTACTTTAGGCAATACTTTACAAATCTAAAGTTTTATTGTCTAGACTTCTTAAAAAAAAAAAAAAAAAAGGAAAAAAAAAACACTAACCAGTTTGTATCTCACTCCTTATCCTGAGATGGAAAATGCGAATATATTCAGAGTGGAACAAGCTGTTTTTATCATGTACATAGAATTTGTATTTATTATTTTAATATGTCATGACGGCTTCAGCATTGCTGTCTGTTACTGCACTTTATACTGTACCTACAATGGGAGGTTTCATTGATTCTGCTGTTTTTTCTACTAAAATAAAGCCATGCTGGAGAATGAGTTTAGTCTGTTTGCTCTGCGTATTATTTCATACATTGTTTCATACGAGCTCTACAGACCGACAGTCATTGTCAGACCAGTGAGCCCTGAGTGTTTTTCACAGAGCACATTACAAAGGCATCATTTCACACATTGACCTCATTGTACTTGATTCGCTCTTGTGGGATCAGAGGGTATTTAAGTGTGCACTGTTAAGTATTTTGGAGGATTATCCACAAAGAATTGATTTTTTTTTTTCGTATTTTACAGTCTGAAGTCCATTTTGACCTCAACAACCAGTGACATAATTTTCATATCCACTTAAGTTGTGAGTAGGACTTTGAACATGTGTCAGTGGGAGTTTGGCAGCAAAGAGAACATATGACTGTAGACCAGAAGAGACCGAGTAGAAAGTGGAACGCCACCAAGGGCGTTCGTTTAATCAGGAAGTTTGGAAAGTCCATATCACATGCCTGCTCACACTGAGAGTATAGTAATAAACCTTCTTGTTACACATACTAAGAGGTTTTTGATCTTATGCTGGTTCCTTCTTTATGACAGATTTTCCTCTGAGTATTATTAACATACACTGACATTATATATTTAAATATGTCATTTGTTTGTTAGCTAAATCACATGACTCTATAGGTCAAGAATATATGTTTGTATTGACTGTGTTTCTGCATAATCCACAGCTGTATTTTTAGTTAAATAAATAAAATAAATTCTAACTTTGTTATTTTGTATGTGTGTGTAATTGTAACAATTGACTTCTTCCTTCCGTTTTCTAGGCATAGGGTGGAGAGAGTCACGTCAGAGCTAACTCATGGATCTATCAATACTTTTTGTACAGTAGAGACCCTTTGTTTTTGATAGAAAGAAATAGAAATAGAAATAGAAATAGAAATAGATCCTGGTCAGGTTTTAGTACATATTCAGCTACACAGGTTTTTCCTAAAGATAGAATACCTACAATTCTGCATGTTATAACCGAAATTATGCAGCAACCAAGCACTGAATAATAGTCAGCACTCAATAACAGTGGGACAGAGACCTCTAGTGACAACCTTTGATATAAGTATAAACATGATTCACATTTATCCAGCAGATGACGCCATCTGACTGTTTATTATCTGAGCAGCATTTTCTTTTACAACCCCCCCCCCAAATAGACAGAGAAAGCAGGAAGAAAAGCAGCACTGCTTCCTTGCTTTCAGTCTGAATGTATAATTGCACCTCTATGTTCACTAACCCTCACTAACCCTCACACACATACGCACACGTTTCACATTCACACTTCCTCGCTGTGCAGTTTTAAACCACATGATGGTCCATTTTACACATTTAAATTACTTCTAGTGTCATTTCATTTGGTCATTAATTCATCTAGATGATTGTTCCACCTCCCTTTAATTTGAATGTCACTCTCTCTTCTTGTTGCATTCAGTTCCTACCCAGTCAGTCAGCGTCATTAAGATCGACTCACACTCCCTGTCCAGATTAAACTAGTGTCACAAGCAATCATATTATATTACACATTAGGATTTGGCACCAGCTCTCAGTGGTTTGCGTGTGTGTGTGTGTGTGTGTGTGTGTGTGTGTGTGTGTGTGTGTGTGTGTGTGTGTGTGTGTATGTGTGTGTGTGTGTGTGTGTGTGTGTCCATATGACTGTACTGTATGTCCAAAAATGAGAGGAAAACATGAGCGATAAGGGGATTTGTACACGGATCACACTTGTTGGATGTGCTGTTCCCAGCTGAAGACTCATACAAGAGATCCCAGTGGCAAGAAACTGCTAAAAGGTGATAAGCAATATGTGTGATATTGTTAGCTGGAGATTCACAGTGTGGTGATATAACACACCTACTCTCTCCGTCTCTCTCTCTCTCTCTCTCACACACACACATATGCACACACACACACACACATGAAAGCAGCAGTACTTATCACAAATGCAGTCAGGAAAATGACTATGACCATTTGGGAGTGCACCCTGTAATTGTTTGCAGGTTGCACACACACAGATACGGGACTTGCTGTAATTCCGAGGACCCTCACTGATAATTGCATTCCCCAGTTGTTCCTAATCAAGGGTGAGATTACCACAGGTTTACCAAATAATTCTAAGGGGATGCAAGAGCATTTATTGTGAAATGGAGAATACTTTAACCTCTTTAGGCCTTTAAATGCATTCATCTGTAGCCTTAACCCTCAATAGTATAACCATATATTGTAAGTACAACCATTCCCCTACTAAAGCTCAAAATAATTCCAGTTTAAAGGCTAAAATGAAATGTCTTAGCCCTACAAATAGGGAAGGACCCCAAAAAACTGCCCCCACTCTTAATGTCTAAAATATGACTTCACCTTGTAAAGGTAGGAGTACAGGGGCATACACATAACAAAGAAGAGGTAGAATCGAACCAATAACTCATAAAAAGCCCAAACTGAAAGCATCCAGAGGGCAGGCACTGTGCTGTCAGACCTGAATCGTAATGTGCACAGACGCCCACCTGAACCCTGCAATGTTCCTGCATCATTCTGACCCGTATCAGCCACTTATTTGGGGTCATTATAGACAATTTCTTTTCATTTTTTCTTAGTTATGAAACACCCTGTACTGCACCAGGGGACATCAGGAGATGTTTTGAATACAAATAAGACTTTTCCAAATCACATGAGGATTTCTCACAGAGATGGTGCCTTCTTTCCAAATCAGGTGCAAACTTTCCCAGTGTGGATGTCACGCAAGACTTACTAACACATTCCAGGCTGGTGTACTGTGTAATATGTTATTGCATGTGTGTTCTATACCACAGGCTGTTATACAACAAATACTTCAATAACCTTGGCATCGGTGTCACCCCCTTGTCCCCCAGAATGCATTTTCAGCGTGTTACTAAGCACAGTTCACCCACGGAAACAGAGACACTTGATTGGAGTGCACTCTCCCGCTAAAAGCTTTATTCTCTATCCCTTTATATTTAGAATATGTAGCGTGGAGCCAAAATGTACAACCATTATTGGCTGCTGCTTCAGGTCACATAATCAGAGAGCAGGGCTCCCAATTGTAATTCCATGGGTGACTAGCTGGGCTTCTCTCTCATTAAACTACCAATATGTGGGGGATGCACTACAATAACAAGTAAACAGGACCTCCTACCCACACACCATTCATAAGATTGTGTGTGTGATGGGATGTGTAGGAGGATGAATGTGTGTGCGCTTATATCACAGGGGCCAGCTGCCTACTTCTAAACACCACAGGATGAACTCTGTTGCTGCTGAAATTATATATTAAAAAAGAAAACGCCAGAATGACGCAGGTTTTACTCCTTAATTAAACAATCAGGCATTTGATCTCATGTAGGCAGCAAATTACCGGTATGCCCAGGATGTTTCGGCTTCTTGGGGAAGGACGTGTTGCAGGGCGCATATCACTGTGGGATTCAAATGGAAGTCAAGTGATGATGTATGCATGTGCACAGAAAGCCACAGCTAGTGCCGTATATGCCTGCCTGCACCCTCACAATGAGCAGTCGAAGCAGCAGCAGGAGGTAACACAGTGCACCAGTCCGTTCCAAAGCGCTGAGAATTCAAACACATTAGCATTTCACTTGACTATATTTCATATTTTACTGCCCCATTTATGTAACACGCTGGTTGTAATTACCAGATTTTTTGCATGATGCGATTTTTAGATTTAACAACACACTGCATACAGATTAAAGCTTGAATAATTTTATTATGTGAAGATGATCATTCTTCAAAATGAAGGTTTGTGGAACTCATAATTTTACTGCAACATTATATTATTTGAATGTAGATACTTTTTTTTAGTAGTATAGTTTTTATGGGATTTTAAAATGTACATATGCATGGTTTTTACATGTGTGTGATTGTATCTGTAAATGCATATGTGTGAGTATGGACGTGTGTTTATTTATTTTTTCAGATTCATATAACGTACAATCATGTATGTTCCTGTGTTGATGAATGCAAATTGTGTTTCTGGTCACTTCACTGTGTGCAGTATGAATACAAATAAACTCAAATTCATAACATCCCTCTGCAGAGCAGTAAATCTTACCCCTTGGGCCTTGGGACACATAGGATAACCTCAAAATCCTGAGTACAGGCTTTTATACCATGGGGGTTGGGATAAATTGTGAGTATCAGTGCCCCTTGAATAACTTACTCGACCTCCAGCTGCTGCAGTGGAGATGTTTATTGGCTCTAAATTATGGCAGCTGTGGAAGGATACCGGGAGACCGATGAAAAAAGGCATATTATCAACTTATATGCAGAGATCACGGAGGGCGGTTGAATTGAAAAGCATTGATCAGCCATATGTGCCATGATTATAATAATGCTGCTGATGTTGATGATCATGATGACTGAGTAGCTGTAGAAAGTACACGATTGCCTGAGATAGTGTGAAAAAGCATCCGTGAGGCAGATGGCATCAGCTCTCCCCTCTCAGCTGGACACATCTGCGTCCCGCCGAGGTAATTGACCGAAGCAGTGGCACCCAACAAAGTGTTTCTGAGCCGCGCTGGCGGATCCGCATGGGTATACACTTTATAGAGGGAGAGAGAGGGGGAGAGAGAGGGGGAGAGAGAGGGGGAGAGAGAGGGGGAGAGAGAGGGGTGGAGGGGGCTCTACGGGGGGAGAGAAACTAAGGATCCCATGACGCCCACAGCTCCACAATGACATCACCGGTCTAAAAAGACGCGCAAGAGGGAGATGGGAGGCACCCCGCTTATTAGATTTCGCCGTCACAAGAAGAAGAAGAAGAAGAAGAAGAAGATGCCGCTCCTGCGCGTGGGAGCCTGCGATGTGCGCCAGTGGAGCGGCTGCATCCCGGCATCCTGCTGAACTCAACTTTCTGGAGACGGACGCGCCGGCGGGACGCGCGTTAAGGCTGCTGTGCGGGGATCGTTGCATGCGCGGAGCCGGACAGCTCTGAGCTCAACTTTGACTTTTCTCCCGTCCGACAGGCGGAAGACTTTGGCACAAGTCAGGCGATCCCCTCCCCGCTTTTAAGAGCCGGGTGACACCTGTGTCGTTTGGATCGGAATGACTGTAAATATCATATTAACTTTATTTCACTCATGTAAACCGTTCCGTTTCCCGCTTTTCGGATGAGTTTGTCCGCGAGGGCGCACGGACATTGCGCAATTGCCGAGATAATTTACTCTAATTCCTTATGTTGTGTTCAATGTTGAAAGCTCAAATTTAAATGCAACGGATCAAAATTCGAAGACTGCAATGAACCAAATGAGTAAAAGTTACGGAATCTTGTATTTTACAGAAGTTTTAGTTGTTCGGGCTGTATTTAAAGTCTGCCAGTTGGTTTGACGCACGGCAGTCGATGCGCATCAGCCGACGTCACGCACACACACACGCACGCACACACACACACACACACAAGAGAAAAAAGGGGAAATGTTGGTTGGAAAAAATCTGTTCTACAAAGAGGCGAACGCGTTTTAATAGCAAAAAACACTGATCCGTGTTTTGGCACATTGCCAAGGATTGTTTTGCGTGCTTAAAATGGACTTGGAAGACAAGCCGTGGAGGATGCAGGGGAGCTAACATTTGGAGACAACACAGAGACAAAGACGTTACTGAGGTAATTATATTACACTAATTAGATTTTTAATGTAATCACATATTTGATGTAAGCTATTTCTGACAATTATATTACAGATATTAATAACCCAAACAGTGAAATACATGTTTTACATATACCATATATATATTCTTTTTCATGTATAAAGACTCGTGGAAAGCTAATCCCAGCATGGCCTCGGTTATGGACAGCTGCTCCATGGAGCTGACCGACTGGAACAGCAGCAGCGGAGCCTCCGTCCCCTGCAATCTCGCCCCTTATTCCCCTGAAGCCACAGCAGCCTTCGCCACTGCCATAACCCTGATGGTGCTCTTCACCATAGTGGGGAACATCATGGTCATTATCGCTGTGCTGACCAGCCGGTCGCTCCGAGGTCCGCAGAATCTGTTCTTAGTGTCACTCGCTGCTGCAGACATTTTAGTGGCCACGCTCATCATCCCCTTCTCTCTCGCCAACGAACTGCTCGGCTACTGGTACTTCAAGTCTCTGTGGTGTGAGATCTACCTGGCGCTGGACGTGCTGTTCTGCACCTCCTCCATCGTGCACCTGTGCGCCATTTCCCTGGACCGCTACCTATCGATCGTCAAGGTCACTTACGGTCGTCAGCGAACTCCCAGACGCATCAAAGCCGCTATCGTGGTGGTGTGGCTCATCTCTGCCATCATCTCCTTCCCTCCCCTGCTCTCGCTGAACAAAAGCAAAGGGGGGGACCTGGGTAGCGGGAGCGGACCTCAATGCATGCTGAATAATGAGCGCTGGTACATCCTTTACTCCACCATCGGCTCCTTCTTCGCCCCGTGCGTCATTATGATCCTGGTCTACATAAGAATCTACCAAATAGCCAAACAGAGAACCCGTTGCCCGCCTGGGGAGCCCAGGAAGGATGGAGTCGGCTGTGCCACGCCGAGTCAGCCTCCGCGACACGTGCAGGCCAACGGAAAGGAAGATGAAGAGAGCACACCACCTTCGTCCGGCAAAACCTCCAACACCAGGCCCCCTACCCTCGCCATCACCCCTTCTCCTTCCCCAGGAGTCTCCCAAACCCCCCAGAATCCCACGTCCAATAACCTTCTGCAGCCTCCGTCCCCTTCCACAGCAATGACCCCCGTGACCCCGGTCTCCCTCGACACCTCTTCCCGTAGCCCCTCGATCCCCTCGTCGGCCCCGGCCAAGGCCAAAGAGACCAGGAAGAAGGGCAAGCAGCACGTTGGAAAAAAAGCTGACAATAACAATGGCGACAGCTCCAGCACAGACAGCGATATGGAGCACAGCCATGGAGGAGGCCGCGGCAGCACCAGCATGCCGGGGTCGCCCGCGGGAGGGGGCATCCACTCCCCGGCCTCGGTCAAGCGCTACCGGGACATGCTCGCCACTTCGAAGGGGGCTCGGCTGGTGCCCGGGAGGAAGTCAAAAACGGAGGAGAACCCTGGGGCGGCAAGACGTAAAGCGATGGTCAACAGAGAGAAACGTTTTACCTTTGTCCTGGCAGTGGTCATTGGTGTTTTCGTGTTGTGCTGGTTCCCGTTCTTCTTCTCCTACTCCCTGAAGGCGGTGTGTCCGGACAGCTGCACCATCCCAGAGCCGCTCTTTACATTTTTCTTCTGGATCGGTTACTGCAACTCCTCACTTAACCCAGTCATATACACCATATTCAACAAAGATTTTAGAAAGGCTTTCAAAAAGATACTGTGCCGAGGCACTAAGGGTACTTTCTTTTAGCATGCAGATCCTGTCTGTTAACAAGACATGGACATATCTCATTAGCAATTTCTGAGACATAGAAAAAAAAAAGCAATCATTTAGGCCCATTTTTCACAACATGAAGGGCTGTTTTAAAATTTTGTGAATGTTTAACTGTTGAAATTCCAGCATAAATTCCAGAACTGAGAGCCAATCTATAAACACCCACATTGTGCACACATTGACAACTTGGACTGTATAGGTCCAGATTGCAGCTGATTAACTTTACAGGGTGTGAGTAAAAAGGACATGAAAGAGACTAGAGACAATAAACTGTTTATCATCTTAGTATTGCTGATAATGATTTGAATTGAATTTATCTACAGATCACAATAAATAAAGAATAATTCTGGGAAACAGAGGGGTGCAGCATCATAGAAGAAAAGTATGCACATTTGAGAAAACAGACAGGAATGAATGAAAGACTTACAGAAAAAAAGTGTGGAATTTACTCCTGACTAAGGACAGTTTATATAATATATACAGTTTTCTGTACTCATTAAGTACACCAGGACTATTGGGGAACGAAAGCAGGTAAACAGAAGGAAAAGTGACCTTAGATTCTTATGAGCCTAGGGCCCTTTGTTTATCAATACAGAGCACAAGGAGCACACAAGGTTAGTGGTGATTTCTTACGTCTGCAGTCTTAATTTGTCCAGCTGCAGGGCAAACATGTGTTCCTCGATTTTTATCTAAAGGCGCAACAACAAGAGGACGCTTCTGAAGATCTCAGATGTGATAGCACAGACAGGGCACCCTTTCATACTGAATTTGAGGTCTTTTATGTGGAAAGCCTTCGTGTCAGGTACCTTGCTCTTGGCTTGGGATGGTTCACGATGGACACTCAGGGTGTTTGTAATGACACTGCAAATTTTGGAGCTTTCACCTTTCATGAAATGCAGAATAGCTGAGGTGTAGTGCATTTTGGACTCAAGTGAATGAGCGGAAGATTTATATTACTAAAAATGTAAATGAGGATTGTGTGATCCCCTCATCCGCTTATCTTGCTGTTTTAACCTAAACTTCATCACATGTATGGACTGTGGACTGACCAATCATCCCAATGAACTGCCTCCGAATTTTGGACATTTAAGTATCAAAGCTGTTCATGCCTCTTAAAAGAGGCTGCGAGGTTATTAACAGCATCTAATGAGAGTTACTGAACAAAATACCTAGAATCCTGTGTGCATCATTTTCCAGGCACACTGGTTGATGTTGGGCAGCAGTAATGACAGGTAGACATTTACATTGTCTGTAAAGGTAAGACGAACCATACTAACATGGCTGTGTAATGTTACCCCTAATCAAGCCTACATAGGTTTTTCTGAGTCATTTGGCTGAGTCACTATTTACTAATGCCTCCGGCACATCATCACCCTCCGTGGAACGCTACGTGTCGCATTCGGTGTGTTGCTGAGAAGCGAGGGCATGAATGGCGCATTTATTTTTCTCACCAACGCAGTCAATGAGGTTCTTCACTTTCCTCGACAAAACAAAAAAACAACGTGTCTGTTACCGAACAGCACACAGGCTTATTGACTCAATGGGACAAGGGCTGTCAGCAGCGACACTTCAATTTACTAATTGTCTAATTCTGCTGACGCGTGTGTGTGTGTGTGTGTGTACGTGTGCAGGTGCGCGTGCGTGTGTGCTTGTGTGCGCGTGCGTGTGTGCTTGTGTTTGTGTGCGTGTGTTGACTTTATTGTTTTTCTGTATAAATATGTTAGTGCCTCTTCTGGCTGCTATGTACTACAGATCTACTGTAATGATAAGAATAGAGACCAGACTTGCTGGTGCAGGCATCACTTTGCTGTCTTTCTACTCATCCATAAAGTGTGATTAGACAAAATTTAGTGCTTAGCAGTCATATTGAGTACATGGCTTTTTAGTGATCACCCTCAAGGGACCAAAAGGCCTTAGGACACCAGCCTGACTCAGTGATATCTGGCTCTATGTTTCTTTCTATTTGGTGATGGGAGGCAAGGATTGAAGAACTGTATTATTTATTTGAAACTATTTGGTGTTTTCTGTCTGTTATCTATTTATTGTTCAGTTACTGTGCTTTAATTCTGAAAGTCAAGCAAAGTGGAACTGTCTAGAGAGCAAAAACACTGTACAGGTTTTTAATATCTTGAGCATCGTTAATTTATACCACCGGGCTCTGGCTTCATGAGATTGAGCAGTATTCAGGTTTGGGGGGATGTGTTTGTGTTCAGTTGCAGGAACATGAACAGTGAATCATGTGCATAATGCAGAACCTACAATGCCGTCATTGTTGTTTCATCTAGTTGTATAATCGTAAGATATTCAATCACAGATACGAGCACATTCATAGATGTACAGTTTATCATGGAAACACACAGGATAATCTCCTCAGTGCTTCTGTTCAGCCCTTTCCTGAAAATGTAATTGAACATGAAAATGTCAGTAGCATCCATAGCCAGTTTCATTTGGATGATCTGCAGGCTTTGTGCAGGACAATAAGGCTACAGTCCACATAACACAGAGCTGCTTGTAGATTGGAATAACTGATTAAAAAATTGTGAGCAGGAGCTCTGTGCATTTATACAACTGTCCCCTGCTCTCATCGGAAATGGCTCTTTCCCCTCCAGAAATACCAACAGCTATAGCAATGCAATTATAACTAAAATAGCCACAGAGCTCATGGATACGTTCTTCAAACTATCTTATACAAACCCCCAACCATGGCTTCACGTGGTGAGACTGCTGCTTTGTTTATTTTTAAATGAAAATTTTGGCTCAAAGGTGACAGATGCCGTAATCTGCCTCTGGATCACTGCGCTTTCTCCTCGAAACCGTCGCTATTGTCTCTTCCTCAACTGTGTTTGGACAAAACTGCACAGGCTGAGTTTTACAATCTATCCCCCATCTGTCATCATTCCTCTCCAGTTTGGAAATAAAGCTTCTTGAAAAACATGTTATCACTGAATCCATTTATTTCATGTATTTTCACGATACAAGATCAGGGAGGTAAAAAGGAAATAATAAAAAAGGAGAAATTACTGGAGCGTTCACATGAGCGTTTTACTGTTTTTTCTAGCATACATGTTGTCTATAACAATTTGAAGTCATCATCATGAAATAGCTCTAAATGGCAACTCAACTTCAGGAAATAGTCCATAACATTGGGAGCTAATGGCAGTTCAAGATGTCATTGGAAAATCTTGTATCACAGTGGGACATGAGAAGTAGGCCGCTACAGAAGCAGCATAATGTTGCCTGCCAACAAACAGAGACAAGTCTATAAGGAATTAGTGCATGTTGCCAAATACCACATATGCACACACACACACACACAAACACGCACACACACACATTGAATGTGTCATCCTGCACCAAGGGTCACATACTGCATTCAAGTCATGAAACATACTGAATCCACACACAGATGCTGCGACACACACACACACACACACACACACGCACACACACACTTGTTGTGACAGCTTGTTATATTTGAGGTCAGCGGGCCTACAGTGAATTGTAATTGATTTATGCTGACGGGCAGTTTGGGGAATTCTCAGTGTGTCTCAACACAGAATCAAGCTCCTTTGTCCTGCTTTCTCTTCAAACACACACACATTTATGCTAAAAGGAGATACACCACCACGGTGATGCCCCACCTTAAACTCCATATTCATGGATTTGGTAGGTTTCGAGGATGCAAAAGGAGGTGAACAGATAATTTATCATTGTGGTGGGAGCAGAGAGTTGTATGTTTACAGAGTTGTATATTCATACAGACACAGTGTCCCTAAGGTCCTTATTCTCCAGACTCAGCTGGAATATAAAACAGGCCTGACCTGTGGCAGTGGAACCTCGAGAGGATGGAGAGAGCCCAACTAACGGAACACACAACACGCTCATTAGCTTCTTATTCACACACGATGGTAGCCTCCAGAAAAAAGAATACATACACAAGCACCTTTACAAGGCAAGGCATGCACATACATGCAAAGCACACACACATATAAAAAAAACACAGACACGACACACATGAACTTTCATTTTCAAATATATGATGGATGTTGTATTTCCACCGTATGAATATGTATGTGTTTGGAGGGCGTTCATAGCACTGAGTGTTTTCCATTTCCAATCTCCTCCACCTTATGAAGCCAAATAGATTTCTTCACTCTGTAATTTGGCTGTTGAAAACCCCCAAGAGGCAGGATGAGAAATGAGAGACGGAACAAGCAGGCTCTTTTCTGGTGAGAGGCGGAGACATCGAAATGCACTTTCACTCGTGAAATCTGTGATAAAAACATCATTTTTTCAGGGCATAAGCAATTATGATCAGGAACGCTTTAGGAGTGTGTGTGTGTTTAGCAGAGTGGTATTCAATGCATGTGTGTGTGTGTGTGTGTGTGTGTGTGTGTGTGTGTGTGTGTGTGTGTGTGTGTGTGTTGTGTGTGTAGATGTGGGGTTGTGTGTGGGTGAGTGTGTGTTCCTGCACATCTAAACTTTACATTTTGGAAATGAGGGCATTTCTGTAAATCGATGACATTTTTATCAAAGACTGTGTAATGGTGAAGGACTATAATCACAGTAAGATGTGTAAAAAGTTAGGTTCTGGAGCATATGCAACCCTTACTGCCCTAGAGACTGCCAGATTTATGGTCAAGGTGAGAACGAGATTTATGTTTTACTGCCCTGCCTAATAGAACATAAGGGACATGATTTTAATGAAATGTTCTCCATTAATGTTTGATTATTTGGGGATTTTTTATGAAGAACATGAAATATGCTTTTTTTGTAGCATTTTTTTCTGCCAAGCATGAGAAGTATAGTATGGTATATATAAGTATATGTGTGTTTAAGACTGAGGTGTTTAATGATCAAATGTTGTAAACCTATAGCAGCATAACCATGTTGTAGGCCAGCCTTGGGCCAGCCCTAAGTTTTAACCTGTTCTTAAATGTACGAAGGTTTCCTGGCCCCCCAAGATGATTCCACAGGAGAAGAGCGCAGTAGATGAATCCTCTGCCTCCCATTTTAATTTTAGAAATTCTGGGAACCTCTAATAGGCCTGCATTTTGGGAGCGCAGTGTTCTCGATGCGTGATACAGCACTATGAGGTCTTTAAGACAGGATGGAGCCTGACCATTAGGGGTGTGTAGGTGGAGGAGGATTTTGAATTCTATTCTTGATTTCACAGGAAGCCAGTGCAGAGCGGCTAATCAAGTGGGATGTTTGCTTCTTCTAGTGATACCCGCAGCTGCATTCTGGACCAGCTGGAGAGTCTTTGTAGACATTCTGGTGCAGGCGGACAATAAAGAATTGCAGTAAACCAGCCTGAAAGTAACGAATGCATCGATAAGTTTTCCTGCTCTATTCTTTTAGAGACAGGAAGTGCCTGACCTTTGCTGTGTGTAGGTGAAGGAAGGCAGTCCTAGAATATGTTTAATGTGGGCAGAGAATGAAATCTTGATCAAAGATGACTCATAGATTTCTTAAAGTAGCTTTATCACTGGATATTGAATTTTATCAGGAGTTCAGGTCCAAAAACAATAACTTATTCTACACAATAAGAGTAATTACCTTGGCAAAAATAATACATAAAATTCAAAATAAATTCAGACTCAAACCAAAGGATGTGCTTATGCTGACATTATGAAAAAACACTGTAAAACTGTTTCATTTATTCATTTCAAGATGAGTAGATTATAGTACTGCACTTTTCAAAGGTTTTATATTCAACCAGATTCAGCAAATTGAAGAAAATTCACTAATTGACACACATAAAATGAATCAAAATAAAAGGCACACCATTTTCAAGCTGGATATGTGATGATTTCCAGAGAAATATTCTTGTGAAGCATCACTATTGAATTAGAAATGAGACTCATTTATGTTTCCCCTGTGGACACAATTACTCCCATGTTTTTCATAGATATAAACTCTGATGCATTATGGTGCCTCCTGGTTGGTGGAAAAAAAATGGAATGGAGGGGCAAAATGGTCACTTTATTATCATGGACAGCATCAGGCTCTGCTGTAATAATGCTATTAGTGCTGTTTCTTAGAAAAATCGAAGCCTAGCTAGAACTCTGATGAGAGTCCAAATCAGAACTGAATCATGTGATTGAAAACAACACACACAGGCTATAAAATAACCATAAAATCTGTAGCTGATGTTTTGAAAGATAAACATACAACAGGGGCTGCAATAACACCCCAGGAGCTGAATAGTTACTGCACGTGCCGCATAACCGCAAAATCCCTGGTTGAATTCCGGCCATGGTCCGTTGTTGCATATCGTACAGATTTCCAGGCAAAGTTGCCAAATATGAAGAGGGGAGAAAGATGTCTGTTCCTTTATTTAGCTGGACCATCATGGAAAGGTCACAAAGTTGAACTTGACACACAGACATGCATGCACACGAATGCACACACACACACACACACACACACACACACACACACACACACACACACACACACACACACACACTCATGTTGAAGACAAACACACACACCAAATCAAAGCACACACAAAGAGAAACAAACCGCCCTAAAATAGGAAAACAGATGACTAATACTCAACGGCACAAACAGATATGCATGTGTGTGTGCATGCCTACATGTGCATGTGTGTGTGTGTGTGTGTGTGTGTGTGTGTGTGTGTGTGTGTGTGTGTGTGTGTGTGTGTGTGTGTGTAACAAGGAAATAGAGTCACAGTTCAGAGTTCAATTGTTCAAGTGCAAACACAGGGAGTCATAAACAAACACCAGCATGTTCTGACACACACACACACACACACACACACACACACACACACACACACACACACACACACACACACACACACACAGTACACCATTATAAACAGCAACAATCTAAAAGAATACATATTAGTTTATATGTCCAAACTCATTGGTTCTGAAACAGTCAGCATGTTTAGTTCAAATATCAGTGGTGCAGTGTGTTACTGTATAAATTATTCAGAAATCCCCATTGTCTATGGAACATCGATTTTGCCGAGAACCTTTACAAAAACTCTGTCTGATGTGAGGGTGAGCTCAATGCAAGAAGGGAAAAGGTGATGGAAATGCAATAAGAAGAATATTTGTTGCCACACTAACAGTGTGTGTGTGGGTGTTTGTGCAGTGTGTGTATATGCATGCATGCATGTTCACTTTAGAACAGGAAGGAGGACAGGATGTGCTTTTTTAGATGTTAATGCATCTTTTCTGAGCTTTACATAGTGCAATACGGTGAGACGGGGATGCTAACATAACACGTAAAACTTTACGGACACGTTCCATCACAAACAAAGAAAAACAAAGGTAAACGTTAACCAAAACTCACAGTTGGTAGTGATCAGAGAGCCGAGTGGTTACGGCACATACAACATGAGCTCAAACACCCCGGCAAGTCCCCAGTGCATTCTCTTGCTGTATGTCATTCCCCTATTCTCTTCCCCCACATTTCCTGTTTCCCTCCACTGAGTGTCAAAATATAATCTTTAAATGAAATTCAATCACATATGCTGCTGAGGGCTTCCACATCCCTTATGCCATTTTGAATCAATTTGCGTTTTCGCTCATGTCTGCAGTCTCAGTTTGCTTTCACTCCACTACTTTGATAATTTGGTCCGTTCGGGTCAGTGCAAAATTTATTAATGTACCATATTTACGTCTATGCTATCTACATTTCCACTTTCACACCTGCAAAAAAAATCAAAAAAATGGTCCCATTGACATATTTTTAAGCAAACAGAAAATGTAATAATTCCTTTCCCTGATGCATCCTAAATAACCTGAGTCAAGCCGACCAAAACCACCTTGCTTTGGAAGTCTCGGTCCGCTTGATTTAGTACACGTCAAAGTGTGACTGATGCTTTGTTGTTGGAAGGAACTGTTTGATGTGCACCATTTGCTGTTGGTAGACTCCTGGCACGTGCATGATATATGTGTATTGGCTCAGATGAACTCTGAAGGTGTTCAATTTGCACTTGAGCAGAGGCTGAAAATCACCATCCATTGAGGCCTACACTTAATAAAAACTCATTTTTTACTATTGTGCAAAAGCACAATAGGAACCTGCAAAATATGGCACTGTTTTGACCCTTTATAACAATTTATACTTTATATAACAATAATAATTGCTTATAACTTTCTTAAAGGGATTTATATTGGTACCTTTAGTGTTTCACAGTGATGTGTAGCGCCAACCTGGGTGATGTATGGCAGCCATTTTGCTGCACAGTGCTCACCACACATCAGCTTAAGGTGGAGAGGGGGGAAGAGGGAAGAAAGGAGGGGCTTAAGTCACTTCCACTGGGGAATGATTAGGTAGCCAGATGGAGAAAACCAGGTTTGGAATTTAGCCAGGACACCGGGGAAACCCCCTGCTCTTTTTTGACAGGTGTCTTTGGCTCGGTAATAACTGCACTGACCCCATTTAATGTCTCATCAAAAGGATGACAATAGTTCAATAGTCATTGTTTTGGGAAGCACATTTAAGTTCTTTCTTGCCAAGAATTAGATGAGAAGGATAGATCCTGCTGTTCTCTATCTGTCTGTTATGTACTGGATATTTTCTCTCCAGTAAACAGATTTCAGGTGCAGAGCCAGCGCTTCACTCGCTTGTTGTTCACTACTTTTCGACTTTGTCCTACATTGTAAATTTCTCACAAAAGTTTAGTACAAAGTCAATGAGTTGTGATATGTAGCACAACAAGCTAGCATATTTCCAAAAATATCAAACTATTCCTTTGAGTAAAAGTAAATTGGATTTGACTATTAATACCCATCTTAGAATTTTTATGATGGAGGAATAAAGTATTTGCCCTTGTGCCATAGCACACCCTAACAAAACCATTAAAAAAAAAACATTATTTCATATATTTATATATACAGTAACAAAATTACATAAGAAGAAACTGAACCATAACAACAATTTCATGAATGAGGCCATTGACCTTAGTTTCCTGGCATCATCCCATTGTTGCTCCCCTCTGATTTTCAGTGGTTGGACTTTAATCATTAGTGTGGATGAAGAGGCTCCATGAGATCAACAGGAGGAAAGCATCCAGAATAGAAATAAGAAAAGAAGCATTTATTTCTAATCACAGTCTCAATATTCAATTAATTTTTAGGTCTTGGTATCTGCAACATCTTACGGTTTTCAAAGCCTTTTTTGTGTTTAAGCCAACATTCAAACAAAACAAAATTACATAAACAGACAAACATATTGTAGTAACAACTGGACCTCTGTTATACACTGTATGTTATGCTTTGCTTCCTTGTCGAAGATATTCAGAGACATTCCCTACTAATAAAGCACTCAACCAGGACATACTAAAATGTTTTTGTGTGTAGGTACTTTTGCACTTTAATATTGTATACATGTCTTAAATATTGTAGCACTATTCTGCAGGCATTTATAGCAACACCCATGATAACGCATGAATTGTTTGTGCAGAAATATGCAATAGAAATATGCAACTGCAACGTAGGAGAAACATGCATTTGCTATCTAACATATGCATATCCCTGTGCTGGGTATATACAATGGTTTGTAAATCATGTTTTAGAAAAGTGCACCACTTACTCCCGGATGTTGAAATTCACATGTAGTGTTCCCATGCAAGCCATTGAAGTAAAAGTAAATTCCATTTATTTTTCATGAAACAAACTGAAGAGTGGCAACATAATATTTCCACTAGCTATTATATTTAAAATAAAATCCGTGATGCTGCCAGAAAGAATTAGCTAAACAATGTTCATATTTGAAGCAATCTAAAAGCATGGGACTGGAACGCATTGTTTCCATCCATCCATCCATCCATTGTCTATCCCGCTTATTCCCTTTCGGGGTCGCAGGGGTCTGCTGGAGCCTATCCCAGCGCGTTAAGGCGAGAGGCAGGGATACACCCCAGATGGTCGCCAGCCAATCGTGGGGCACACACACCATTCACACACCATTCACTCTCACACTCACACCTATGGGCAATTTAGAGTTTACCAATTAACCTGAGCATGTTTTTTGTATTGTGGGAGGAAACCGGAGTACCCGGGGAAAACCCACGCAGACACGGGGAGAACATGCAAACTCCACACAGAAAGGCCCCAGACCCAGGCCCAAGGCGGTCTTGAACCTGCGACCTTCTTGCTGTGAGGCAACAGTGCTACCCACCGCACCACCGTGTCGCCCTGGAACGCATTGTTTCTATCTGAATAATAAACACCATGTGAACAAGCTACACATAAGTGCCCCTCAAACTAGTGTGGCACAGGGAAGCAGGCCAGAAGCTGGCAACATTATTCTGTGTGGAACACTCACTCACCTGGCTTCTCTCTCTTTCCCTCTCCGTACCCCACCTAGGAAAATTGATATCACTGGTAAAAGCTGGATCCACAAAATGAATCAGTTAAGAGGACAGAGGAACAGCCCTGAACTACCTAAAAAACGAAACAAAATAAGAAATCCTCAGATGCAGTATAGCCCAACCCCCTTTTCCCAACATTATTCATTAAAAGACAATAAGTTTTATGGCATCTCTCTGATTCTCCCATTTTATGGTAAATCCTGCTTCTCTGTCCCCTGGGTTGCCACGACATCAGTGCCAGACTGCACAATACAGAAGTGAGGTTTCATGGCCGAGAAGCAGCCAAATGCACAGCTGGCCCTGTCTCAAACAGACTAAAGTGTGTATTTTTTGTTACAATCCTCTTGAGGACTTTTCACACTCTTATCCCAGCATAATACTGTGGATGAAGGGAGGGGATGTTCAGTCTATAATTGTTGAAGCCAGGTCTCCAGTAGCCCTCATTGTGTGCCAGATGGCAAAACAAACTACTAACTGTGTGATCGGAAACAAGAGTTTTGCTTAGAATGGGTGTTACTGATTGATGACAGAAATTATATAGATCGCATTGAGGCCACAGAGTGATGAATGAACAATAATGAAAAATGACACAGCTAATTGGCATTTATCAATACTTAGGGAATTTCTTATTCAATAGCGATCTGTCTGTCAGGCACTGACACACAGAGAATTAAGAAGACATGCACCATGTATTTTTCAGCTGCTAAAGTAACTGCACAAGTTAATATGCAGCAGACCATTGAACCCGTTAATGTATACTGAGTCTAAAAACAGCTGAACTTTGGTAAACAAAAAGCATTCAATTCAAGGAGGATCCTGTAATGCGTGGCAGCGTCGGGGACAACTCCTACACAGCTACTATGTAATGGTACATTGCAGGAATAAGCCCCAGACTATGTACATGTGTGAGCCTTGCAATGATGATAATGGTGATTTTTATGCAGAAGTACATCTTTCTGTCTGAGTCAATTATCCTAACGTTCTGATATGTCTTGGAAAGGCTCATCATGTACCAGTCTGGCTCTGGCCTGTGCATACATGTGTGCCTTCTGTCCAATTTATGTGCGGGTGGATGCCTAATTATCTCAATATTCTGCATGAGTGAAAGTGCGCTAAATACTTTATTGATGTAATGTATAGGTTGCAGATGAACACCCACATGCAATAGATACCAATTAAGGCTATCCAAATCATATAGGGTGACTCATAGTCGGATGGTGATATTAATAAAGTGAATCTAATCTAATGTGTCTGCAATATGGAGATAGTTGAGAGACAGCACACTTGGCTTGAAATCTTTTGAAGTTACAATAAATATTTTGGAAATACATCATTACACATAGATATATTGGTATTTATTTATTTCTGTTGTAAATGTAATTTTAAACCATAAAATCCAGGCCTTATAAGGAGATTGTTTGCCAATAAAGGTGCAATGGAGGGATAAGATTATTTTGTAGTTTTTCATCATACCTACAATGTAAAGCCTGGACAGAAAAGGAACATAGTGGAAAATAGGAGCCGTTGGTTAGGAGGGCATGTGGATATGCATCTTTGCTGCACCATAATCAGAAAAAGAATTCTGCTGTCGATGGAGATCGTAATTTCATGTAGCTCAAGCTTGCCATACACGTTTTCATGGACACACTTCTTACCTTGGCCTTCGGTCATTCATGGCTCCAATGACTGCAGTGTGAAAAGAGTCACTCACAATGACAAACCTACAGGGAATCATCACCTGAATCTAAAGGTTCTCTCGGCTCCCTGGAGAGTTCGGACTCTTCTAGATAATTGTTTTGATCGCCTAGCCTACAAATTCAGTTCTCATTAACCTTGTTTTCAGCTGCAGAAAGATATTAATTCCATTTGGAAAAAGCCCCGAACTCACTGTACAGAGCATCACGTATTCTATTCATCAGAAGTAATGATGATTGACTGGTGAATATAGGGGACAACTTTGGAACTAATTTAGCTAGATATTTCCTTCAGGAGTCAGTGGAGAACAGAATTGAGTTAAAATTAAAGTGATTATTGGACTTGTAGTCCGAAGGTTTCCTGAAAAGTGGTGCTACTGTTTTTCTGTCTACTTTATAGTGGTCAGTGTTGCATTTTCAACTGCCCCCAAGTGGCCATGAATATTAATGAATGCAGTTTTTTATACATAGACCAGAAACCTGAAACAGAACAATAAAATAAATCCAGCCCTTTATATGCTCTGATGTCTACATTGTGTCCATGTTTTGTTAATGATGTTTTGTCAGTAGTGAAATATCTTGTGTGCAGTCCTAATGAGGTCTTCTGCTTTGAAAAGCATATTTATTTGGAATATGGGTCACAAACTGCACCTGTACCCAAACTGCCAATTCCTGGTCAATACTGGTTTGCAACCTACAAAGGAGAAAATCCTTCCCCAAGGTCTTGAAAAGAAGTATCTTCCTGTTAAATGGGGAGAGACAGCTTTTAGATGCAGTGTGTACTGGATATTGCATGCAAAATTAATTGTGCACAGTTCTTCAGTTTCCCATCTGTTTTAACTAGCTCAGTAATTCACCACACAAAAACAAACATAATGCATCCTCTTTTTGATTCTTGGGGCATGCTGTTTAGTCAAATTATAATCCAATGCACTGTAGCTAAATTTCCAGTACTTTTGTTTTTTACTTAGTTTTTTTTTATTGTTTTGGCTCTATAGCGGGCGACACGGTGGTGCGGTGGGTAGCACTGTTGCCTCACAGCAAGAAGGTCGCAGGTTCAAGACCGCCTTGGGCCTGGGTCTAGGGCCTTTCTGTGTGGAGTTTGCATGTTCTCCCCGTGTCTGCGTGGGTTTTCACCGGGTACTCCGGTTTCCTCCCACAATACAAAAAAACATGCTCAGGTTAATTGGTAAACTCTAAATTGCCCATAGGTGTGAGTGTGAGAGTGAATGGTGTGTGAATGGTGTGTGTGCCCCACGATTGGCTGGCGACCATCTGGGGTGTATCCCTGCCTCTCGCCTTAACGCGCTGGGATAGGCTCCAGCAGACCCCTGCGACCCCGAAAGGGAATAAGCGGGATAGACAATGGATGGATGGATGGATGGCTCTATAGCATATATTCATTTCCATATTGAGTAGTTTAGTGCAACGTGTTAATTAAAGTATGTTTCCCAGCTGAAAACATAAAGATCTTGTGAAAATGCAAAACTCGTAGCTTATATCTTGTGTCAATTATCTGTAAATCTCTTATCTGTCTGGCACTAGTTTCCTTTCAGTCTCTACTTCAGACAAGCTACAGTTTATCTGCCCTGATGACCTGTCCTTTTCAAAGCAACAAGATCAAGTAGAGGGGACGTGATAGGAGACCTTATTTGGTTAAAAGTTACATGAGAAATACTACACTGAGAATAGGACAAGCGCTTTCAATATGTAAATTAAAGACAAATAATAAGATGTACTGGGCGGCACGGTGGAGCAGTGGATAGTGCTGTTGCCTCACAGCAAGAAGGTCGCAGGTTCAAGACCTCCTTGGGCCTGGGTCTGGGACCTTTCTGTGTGGAGTTTGCATGTTCTCCCCGTGTCTGCGTGGGTTTTCACCGGGTACTCCGGCTTCCTCCCACAGTCCAAAAAACATGCTCAGGTTAATTGGCAACTCTAAATTGCCCGTAGGTGTGAGTGTGTGAGTGAATGGTGTGTGTGCCCCACGATTGGCTGGCGACCATCTGGGGTGTATCCCTGCCTCTCGCTGTGACGCGCTGGGATAGGCTCCAGCAGACCCCTGCGACCCTAATGAGGAATAAGCAGGTATAGAAAATGGATGGATGGATGGAATAAGATGTACTATTAATGAGTAATAGAAAACAACAAATGACTTGACACAGTGGGTGTCATGGTGGTGCAGTGGTTAATGCTTTTATCTTGCAGCAAGAAGGTCACAGGTTCAAGTCCTGTGTGGAGTTTGCATGCTCTTCCCATCTACCCAAACTGCCAGTGCCTGGTCAATACTGGTTTTCACCTACAACAGAGAAAATCCTTCCCCAAGGTCTTGAAAATAAGTATCTTCCCATTATAAGGGGAGAGACAGCTTTTAGATGCAGTGTGTTCTGGATATTGCATGCAAAATTAATTGTGCACAGTTATCAGTTTCCCATCTGTTTTAACTAGCTCAGTAATTCACCACACAAAAACAAACCAAAAGCATCCTGTTTTTGATTCTTCGGGCATGCCGTTTAATGAAATTATAATCCAATGCATTGTAGCTAAATTTCCAGTACTTTTGTTTTGACTTTGTTTTATCATTGCTTTGGCTCTATAGCATATCTTCATTTCCATATTGAGTAGTTTAGGCTATGTGTCAATAAAAAGCATGTTTTTCCCAGCTGAAAACATAAAGATCGTATCTTGGGTCAATTATCTGTAAATCTCTTATCTGTCTGGCACTAGTTTCCTTTCAGCCTCTACTTCAGACAAGCTACAGTTTATCTGCCCTGATGACCTGCCCTTTTCAAAGCAACAAGATCAAGTAGAGGGGATGTGTTAGGAGACCTTATTGGGTTAAAGGTTACATTGAACCATGAGAAACACTACACTGAGAATAGGACAAGTACTTTCAAGATGCAAATTATAAAAAAAATAATAATTACATGTATTATTAATAAGCATAAAAAATCCTAAATATGTGACACAGTGGGTGACATGGTGATGCAGTGGAGTTACATATTCTCCCCATGTCTGCCTGTTTGTTCTCAGGCTTCCTTCCATGATCCAAAAACTTGGCTTTGATTAATTGGAGACTCTAAATGGCCTGTAGGTACTAATGTGTGTGTCCCATGACAGACTGGCGACCTGTCTGGGGCATCCCTGCCTCATGGCGGGATGTGGTTTGACTGGCTCCAGTTGACCCCTGTGACCCTAGTGAGAAATATGCAGGTATTGAAAATGACTGATTTGAAGAACTCACTACTGATTGAAATCCATTTTATTATTATCATTATTATTATTATTATTTTTTTTTTAAGATTGTGTCCAAAAGCTGTATTATTTACTGTTAAAATAAATGACTGGATATTTATACATACAGTTGGTGTACTTTTATTGCAGGTAGCGTGGAAAGAATTAACTTTTGTTTCTATCATTTTTTGCGGACATTAAAAAAAGAACTACGCTAGACTGACTTTTGAGACAAACAAATGCTGTATCGTTATTTGTTCATGTATGCACATAGATGTCGTCTCCGCGCTTGTGAAATACGTCTTTGCTGCCGCCATCTTGCTCAGGGGTTCGTATACCGGTTCCTAACGGTTCTAATAGTAGAAAGTTAGGAATTTTATAGTGCCTCTGAATGGTTGGTAGATAACGTTTGGTGACCCCCCCAGAGGACTCACGGGACTTTGGATATTTGCCCAAACGTGAATTTAATCGGTAAGTTAACCTGTTATCGTTTTGTATCCCGAACATTAGAATTGTCCGTGGTAGAAACGTTAACTAATTAGCCGGGAGAAAACACGCTAACGTTTAAAGCTAACTCCTAGCAAGCTATTTTCTTTGGCTAAAAACAAGTTAACATTACTGACCGTGTTGCCATGACCGTGTCTAAATGTTCTTTAGCTATTTTTTTGTTTTAGTGTCTTGAACAGTCAGTACTACCCTAAACTACTGAATGAAACGTATTTTGTAAAACTGTATTTAGAACATTGTCTTGTAGGAACACTTATTTGACATTACTCAAAAATATTAACAATTACAACAACGGGCTACAGTGATAATATACGCGAAATACACATGTATATATATTTTCCTTTTTTAATAACATTTTTGGCGTCATTAAAAACACCATCACAGACATCAAATTCTACGTTTCCTTCAATAAATGAGTAAACAGCTAAATAAAACAAATAACAACAACAACGATACAATAAATAATAATAATAGAATACATAAAATAAATAAAACAAATAAAACATAAATGAATACAATAAACAAAAACTGGGCCCCTGAGATACACTGAGATACAAGGGCCCTTAACTAAGAATAACATCTCTCCAGGTCCAGTCAATGTTCAGTATAAAAAATACTGGATGTTAATGCAACCATAGAAAACATATGATATTATATCCCTAGATGCAAGATCAGCAAGGAATATTTTTTCCATTGTTGTTTTGCAGCACTTACTGCTCCCTAAACTTTCCCTGTGAGGGGCACATAACTTGTCCCTTCTCTGATGAGGGGCCAGGTCAGTTGGTAAGTGTGTGCCTAAATGTAAAAATGTATTGTTTTCCAGAAAGCCACATTCAAATAACCCTTTCTGGATTCTTCACAGAACAAAAGTCAGAAAATAACAATAACACTTTTTTATTAAATAAATAATAACCAAATCACTCTTTCTGGGATCTTCACAGAAAAAAGTCAGGAAATAAATAACAATATTTATGAAATAAATAATAACCAAATAAGACATTACCATATTTAACACACACATAAGCAATTTATCAAAGTCAATTTTATTGTCAATTTCTTCACATGTACTTGACATACAAAGGAATTGAAATTGCATTTCTCACTATCCTATGCGTTTTGAATGTACAACAACATTAAAGAGCAGGTGTGCAAGACGAGACGATGCTAAACTACAATGGTAAAGTTCAGTAGCTTAAGGCTACTTTTGCCTAGTGTTGCTAAGCTAGAAACAAACAAACAGGTATGACGGGACAAGACATGAGTACCCCAAGACAAGACATAAGTAGTAGGGTATGGAAAGACAAATTCAACAAGACAACACTGATTGTCCCAGCTATGTGCATTATGAGGTAGTTGTTGGTGTAATGTAATGGCTAGTGCAATAAAATATAAGTATAAATATAGCAGCAGCAGGTGTGTGCGAATTTTTTGCATGTGCAGTGTCAATTTAGGTGGGTGGGTGGGGGTAGACAGTCCAGTGACCTAGACTTGGTCTGCCAGCCTGGTGTTCCTCCTGGCTTGGGCTGAGGGTGAGAGGAAGTAGGGGAGAGAGTTCAGCAGTCTCACGGCCTGGTAAGGCGCACCCAACTATAGGGCGCAGGTTTTATATATAGATATAAAAGTACTAACATTTTTCAAACATCGCGGGCATGGTAAAACACACGGATAAAACAAGCACACAAGTGTGCGTATTTAAAAATAGAGTCATCAATCAAACCATCAAAGTCCTCATCCTCTGTTTCTGATTCCAACAGCAGCTAAATCTCCATCAAACATGCCAGGTTCACTTTTTTTACTTTCCGTGCGGTGCAGCTCCTCTAAATGATGCGTTATAAGTTGCAGCGCTACTATAGTCCTGGTCCGGAGGGAAAAATCTCAAAAATCGTTTTATGAAACGAAAGCACCAAGACGGAAATGTTCAATTTTCGCTTCTTCTGCTAGCTTTACTGCTTTTAGTCGAATGGTGACCGTCGGAACGCTTCTCCTACTGGTTCTTTGATCGATGATCCACTGATCGAGTCTTTCCTTCAATGCGTGCCACCTGCTTTATGTCTCTTTACAATTTTCAGGGTTGTTAAAACAACCATGTTCTGCATAATGCACATCTCTGTTAATTTATAGACAATCCATGAAAATATAAGACTTTTATGTGCGCCATGAAAATACGGTATATGGAAAAAAAAATCGAAAAGCTCTCTGGTATTGTTCAGGGGGCCGGACCAAATGTAGAGGCGGGCCGTACCAGGTCCGAGGGCCGTAGTTTGGGGACCAATGACTTACTGTATTTATCTCTTAACTTATAAGGAGTGAAGGCCTTTGTGCTGTTTGCCCCTTATCTCCAGTGACTGAATGGCTAGGTAAAAAATGACAGTGACAGTGCCCTACATTACTCGCATCACTGCAGATTTCTGAGAAGGGAAGGAGCTCCACCTGGTCCATTTACTGTTATCATGGAGCTTGGACACCTGTCGCCTCCGTTGTCAAATGAGTATTGGCTATATTTCTCACCGGACATTTTTTCTGTTGATATTTTCATCTTTCTTGTAATTCCAATTACCCATGATACTGGCCAAAAGCTGAAATATACAGGCTATAACCATAATCCTATCCTAAACCCAGATCTATACTTGTTCGTTATATGGAGGTCATCATGCACACCTCTAGATTTTTTTTCTTTTACTTTGCAGTTTTTGCTGACAATAATAACTAAAGTTTAAACTATAATTCTTTGTTTCTACTGATGTCCATTGCTGTGTAGGCAGCAATTTGCTGACAATGACGGCTAAAGTTTAAAGTATAAATGTTTTTTTCTACTAAAGTCCATTGCTGTGTCACCACTTTTTTTAGTTGAAAAACTGTGTAAGACTATAGAAGAGATATATCAGTTCTTTTCTTTGACAACTACACGAAATTAAAACAAAATCATTTACAAAAGGAGATAAAAGGCAACATATCTAGGAACTATTAGTGTGACATGCATATCTGTTACCAGCACTGGTCTATGTCACATTTGTTTTTTTTAAAAACATGCATCACACTGGTAATACCTTATACTGTGATATGCCTAGTTTCAGGTGGATGATGAGAAGGTTATCATCAATTCTCAAAAGAAAGCCTGCAAATGGTTTCTTTTTTTTGGCCCAGGTACTTAACCACTACAGTAATTACTAGTATTTGCCATGTCGCAGGCACCATAACCAAGCTCTGTTGTCTCATGACAGGAGTCACCACACTGCGTTTGCATAATTTCAACAAAGTCTTATTCTACCTAAATTAAGTCAGAATATATTTATGAATATAATACTCAGTTTTTGCCAAATTCAATCTACTAGATGTTACTAAAAGCTGCAGATCTTACACAGTGGCCCACCAGCATGTCTTAATCAACTCAGATTATGTCTGAATGAATTTAAATTATTACCCCAAACACCTATCTTGGGACCAACATCATTTAAGGTGAAAAAAACTTTTTTCAGAGCTCTCAATTGTTAACATTTTTTAATTCAAATTGAAAATAGATAGTATTGAAAGCTCCTAATGTGGATTAATCACAATAAAAACAATCTTGCTAGTCATCTCTGTCATGTGAGGTTGTTGGAGGATACAGATGTGTAGGTCTGGCCTCCCAGAATTCACCTGTGAGATCTTACAGTCCATTGCCTCATGACGTGTGAACTTTACTATAGGTCTCACCATGTCCTCTTACCTCAGGTTGCATCTTGTTGCTCTCTCCAAATAAAGAGAGATCTCTTAAGTACCCTCCTTTGAACATGACTGGTGCTGCCCGTTTTTTTTTTTTCTTTTCCGGCGGAGCAGATGTGGGAAGATCTCGGATTGTCTGGTATGGAAGACTAACCAAGATCTAAAAAGCATGTTATAGAAATATAATTTAAAACCGGATATAGAGCTTCCAACATCATATATCACCTTAAACTGATTACCTTGAATAAAAGGTTTTGTTAGTGATGATAATTTGATAATTTGACAACACAACAAAAATATATAACATAGGTCTAATAATTTTTCCATATTTAAATCTGGAATATATAGCATATATTGAGTATCTCTAAATTATTGTACTCTTTCGTCTTAATTAAAAATTCCAGAATCTATATATATCCATATATGCAAATATATTTACTTTAATAAGTTTTACTATCTGGACTCAAGGTATCTACTTTACTGTAAAGTCTATTCTCAGTGTATGTGCACTGGGGTTTCAAGTTTTCACATCACGCTTGCATATTAGACAAAACCTTTAAACCCTTTATTTACTTATTGAGCACAGAGATATATTACACTCTCAACAGATGAACGTAATAATAGCCTTCTATTGTTGAACTCTGCACATGCAACATTCTGCATTGTGAAGCTTGAATATTCTATCTTAAGAACAAGAACAGCAACTGTTTTAGTGTAGAGGGCCTCTAAGTGATTCAGGAATAAACACTGACATCAGTATTTCCATGACATGGAGCCATCTGTGTCTTTTTTGCCAGTTTTATTGTGGCTGCCACAGAATCATAAATAATGAAAATTCTACTATGAAATCTTAAATCATAAAGCTGCACTAAACGGCACGTGGCATTGGCCCTTTGAGATCTCCTGTCATGGACCTTGTGAAGATGAGTATGACAACAGAGGGAAAAATAGACAGTCACAAAAGTGTTTTTTAATGACCACTTTAAACCCCATTCTTGACAGATTTGAATTATTTAACAGGCCACATTAATAAGGGAAAGTGTAGTTAGGGCGAATCATTTTTTTGCTGAAACTGTAACTGCTAATAATAAACCATAGAAAAAAATTGCACATAGAAAAAAAGTAATTCTGTAACAAGAATACATCGTTAGGCTTTAAGTTTAACATGTCTTTGACAGGATATTAACTATCAGAGCAATCTAAGCCAATAAACGAATATAATAAAGAATAGCAGCATGGTAGGTTATTATTAAATGAAGCCTTTATTGTTCCTGTGTTAAATTTTCAAATCCCGGTCATAGGACAGTTATCTATCTATCTATCTATCTATCTATCTGTCTGTCTGTCTGTCTGTCTGTCTGTCTGTCTGTCTGTCTGTCTGTCTGTCTGTCTGTCTGTCTGTCTGTCTGTCTGTCTGTCTGTCTGTCTGTCTGTCTGTCTGTCTGTCTGTCTGTTTTATTAACTGTTAAACTGTTAATAAAGAATAGCAGCATGGTAGGTTATTATTAAATGAAGCCTTTATTGTTCCTGTGTTAAATTTTCAAATCCCGGTCATAGGACAGTTATCTGTCTGTCTGTCTGTCTGTCTGTCTGTCTGTCTGTCTGTCTGTCTGTCTGTCTATCTATCTATCTATCTATCTATCTATCTATCTATCTATCTATCTATCTATCTATCTATCTATCTATCTATCTATCTATCTATCTATCTATCTATCTATCTATCTATCTATCTATCTATCTATCTATCTATCTATCTATCTATCTATCTATCTCTCTCTCTCTCTCTCTATCTATCTATCTATCTATCTATCTATCTATCTATCTATCTATCTATCTATCTATCTATCTATCTATCTATCTATCTATCTATCTATCTATCTATCTATCTATCTATCTATCTATCTATCTATCTATCTATCTATCTATCTATCTATCTATCTATCTATCTATCTATCATATACATGATATTATATATGACATTGTTTATAACATAGTTCAGTACATTTTCAGTGTAGTAGGAAAAAACATTTTCTTTTATTCAGAATAATGTAAACTTTCGAAAATGGCTCATTGGTCCTAACTGTCTCTTAAAGAGATTTTTTGTGCTGCCTTAGAAAAGTAAAACAACCTTTTCTATTATTTTCAAGCTGTTTTATGCTGTTTAATGGTCTGTATATAAAGCAGTTGAAAGTAGCTCAACCTGCTGCTAAAAACAGTAACTTGCAGCTTACGCACTCGTGTTGTATATAATAATATAGTCGGTCAGGAGACCAAAAGCACTACTTCTACTGCAATAATTTTTTTAAGTATATATCTTTTTGGCTTTATATGCCTCTGATAGTACAGAGGAGAAGGGGGGGAAAGCAGAGAGATTGGGAATGACATGGAGGAAAGAGCCACCCGATGCAGGATTTGAACCTGGGCCATCAGCAGACTGGGGATTCTCTACACGGGGCGGTGGCTCTTCCCACTATGCTGCTTGCCACCCCACAAATGAAAGGAGTGAACCACTCCACTCAAGACACACATGAGAAGCACCGCTATGGGTCTGTTGTTTGTTAGTCTGATTGCAACAGCCTACTCAAGGGGTCCTGACACCCAGGGTGGGAACCCTGGTTTATATGCAGTGTCTTAATATGTTGCCTGGCTTATGCAAGGGAATCAAATGCCAAGTAATTTCTACTGAAGGAACCAAATGTAAAGAAAGCAGATTTGCTTAATCTAGAAATTAAAAAAAAAAAACATTCCATTTGCCAGGTTTAATTTTGACATGAACATTTTTGAAAACGTTCCTAGTGTGTGGGTTGAGGTTAGGCATAAAGGAGAAATTGGTGAAAAGCAGCACCAAGGCCTAATGTGATGTTTTTAAGCTCAGACGGGATCAGAGGTATCCTATCATCTAACCTTGTGATGGAGAGGAGAGGACGGAAGTCTGTGTCATGTTGCTACATGAGCTGATCCATGGACCTGCATAGGTGTAGGGGTATCAGTGGTTGTACTTGTGTGAGCTTTACTCTGTGTTCCACATTATTATGCACATGCTGTTTTTGTTTGTTTTTCCTAAACAGTCAATATGATGTTGATAATAAGATTTTCTTTTTATTCTCAACAATTATATTGTAATAAGTGTGTATTATTACAAGCAAAACTACTAATGATTAAACCAGCTTATTTTAACTACTTTGATTAGAACTCAAAATACTTAATTGTTCCATATTTTTTCATGGAAAACATCGTTTGAAAACATAGAGGACATAGCGTATTCAAAACAGTAATCTGTTGCATGAACATATTGCTAAAACAATTTAAATAAAAGACATGTTTACAGATCAGGTTATTTATTGATACTTTTATTGATTTTTAAAAATCACGACAACTCCATTTAACTTCTAAATGCATATGTAGTTAAAAATATTAGTTACAACTTTAACATGATAAATTCACAGTCCTACAGTAATAGTTATAGAAACAAAAATATATAATAGTTTTTTTTAAAACACAACAGTATGATTTTTTATTTCAGTTATATTGTATCTCTCCTGTCTAGAGGCAAAAGAACAGAGATTTCTGTAGTTTTCTGTGAGTTTGCTCCAGATATGTAGAGCATAAAAGTGGAGAAAAAAAGTGCTTCTCTGGTGAATTTTTTAAAGATATATTATTATACAGCAGTGTATATTGTAGAGTAAGCAAAGCAGTTATATGTAGCTTGGACTTGCAGTAAAGCAAATTATATTTAAAAACATGGCTAAAGAGAATGATAATGTGAAACATTTTACACAGGTTTCCAAGGTGTGTGTGTGTGTGTGTGTGTGTGTGTGTGTGTGTGTGTGTGTGTGTGTGTGTGTATTTTACATGCTGGCAGAGTTCATTTAGTAAAGGTAAGCAAAAAAATAAAGTTAGCAAATGAAATAAAAATAGCATCACTACTGTAAAGAAAAATACAAATAAATACGTTTCCTCCCCTCTGCTGTTACTTTGCTGAGAGGGAAACAAAAATAATTCCTACTAGCCCATGACTTTTGGCTACCAACAGGAACGAAACCTACCAGCAATGCACCAAGTGTAAAGTTGATTGGATACAGTGTTCTTGATATATGTGAAGGACTAACAGACACAGGCAGTTTCCTTCCTTGATAGTTCGATATTTCACTAACACTAGAGTAATTCCTTCTCAGGTTACAGAATTGTTTTGTGGCTAGAAACTACCTCGTTTAAATAGATTATTTTTTTTGCATTTACGGGGGTCTCTTAACCACAGGTTCCCTTTCCTCAGTAGCAGCCATGCCGCAGCAGCGCTGTCCGCGGTGCTGAACTGGACGACGGTTCCCTCACCACCCTAACATTGGAGGGGCAACTGAAAGTCTCATTTCACTCTCTCTCTATTCTAAGAACATTCAATCATATAATAACAGATCTGTATCTCCAAATGTCTCCATTTATTCACCTTGATTCAACAAACCAAACAACTGGACACACAACTGCAAGCCTCTGGTGGATTCTGTATCAAGAAGTCACACGCAACTTCATAAACGGTAGCTTTAAAGCAACCAACAGTGGCTTTTTTTTATAGCTGCCTTTTTCGAAAGTGTTAATTTGCCTGACAAAAACTTTCCTCAATAAGCCTTTATCTAACTGAATGTGGCTACTCTTGGAATAACACACAGATCACAGAGAACGGTTCAATGACCTTCTGGCAAATTAATTAACACACATAATTTTGATACCAATTATCTAGAAAGATAGGACAAAAAAAACAGGCAACAACTAAAACAGGCAACAACGTTAATTGAAAAAAACAAAACACTAAGTGAACTGAAATGCTGCCGATGCATCACTTGCATAATGATTTGGAACAGAGTGTGGTAAATGGAAAATAGTTTGTTCACTGCAATCAAATGATCTTTGAGTCAGAGGTTTTCTCTCCTTTCTCTTTCCTCACATCTCATCCCTCTCTTCACTTGTTTGTCTTTGCTCTCCACACGTCTTACCCGTTACCTCTGATTTGACTTGTCTGGTTGTGAATACCTAATCATGCTGAAGTTCCTACATTTCATTCCATGAATGCTATGTTCTTGTCTTATGCTTTCCTCTCATCTCATCATCTCATCATCTCATTGTTAAGGTGACACTTATGCCTTTTACAGGAGGGGGGTGTGCTTCATACAGTTTGTACAGTCCTAGAAGCAGCCACTGCTTGTCATAACCTTCTCCACTCACTCACCCACACACATAGACACAGATCTACATGTTTGTTTTGTCCCAAATGAAACAAAAAGAGATTTCTTTATGGCCATATGAGTGATATACTACTCTGGAATCCTTATTTAGATTATAGTTGCAGTAGAGTATAGTTTTCTTTATTTGGAAATTTAAAGAATGATTAAAATTATTTTTGAATGGAGTTAATGCTCAGAAAACATACACTTAGACCATCCTAAGCATCAGGTTCCTAACATGCATTTGTTTCTTTTTAGATTGTGCTGATTATCTCACTGGTGATCCTCATCAGATAAATCCTGCTGCCGCTTCAGAATAAGGTAGGACAATCAGTCTTTTTGTTGCTGACAGCGTAGAACAAGCTGAATGATCCACTGTGTCTAATCGAATATAGTGTGTTGTGTGTGTATGTGTGTGTGTTGGCATGCGTGAGTCCATTCATTTAGCCCTCACCAGTGGAAGTAATAAGGGCTCTACTGCCCCTGGAGTGAATTTTGAAGCCTTGGTCAGGGGTCCACAGATGTTCAATGGAAAATGTACTGAACATGTCCTTTAGTTGCTATGTTACATGTGACCATAGCAACAGTATGTCGTCATCACTGTCAAGGGAGTGTTTGTCTGGATTTTGGGTATGGTCTGCTGAGAATTTGTATTTAAACAAATCAAATGGGCTATACAAATGAGTTTAGGAGATTTAAATCTAGACTACATATTTCCCTACAGCAACTATATGTCTTTGTAAGAATGACGTTGTACTACTTTGTCATACTGATCCCATGCAAAAAAATGCACCGTGACCCATTCAGTGCCTCTGTACAGTATGGGTCCACTCCTATTCTAAATATTGCACTATAAACCTTGGACAGAAGATGTTACAGCCCTAGTTTTTAGCTTTTTTCACTTTCTACTCAACTGGGATATAGCCTATTTGATTTGGAATGTGGTTCTTTGAAGTGCTATGCCTTGTGAGTGTCTTGTGTCAAGGGAACTGAAGCAGTGATTCATATTATCTGGTGGGCATTTCTTGCATCTGTTTCCCTCTACAAGAGTGCTCTTGAGTGAATTGCGTGGTTGGCCAATGCACATGGACGAGTTTTTGTTTATCAGTATTACGGTGACAAATTAGCTCAAAACTCTAAATGTTTGAGAAAGTAAAGTAACAGATCGTGGTTGATTTGTGATCCATAAGGTTTGACCCCCACGGCTCAGCATGCATATAAACAGCATGAAAAGTAAAAAGAAAAAAAGTAAAAGACGGTTTGCTGTATTCACTCTGAAGTGCAACGATTGACTGAATAATAAAATGTACAAAAAAAACCCCAAAACTGGTGGAGTATCAGTACTCAGCTCTGCTAAGTTCATTGACATGCGACATATCAAACCAAAGAACATGCTATCCATAATTTATATGTAATAATTAATATATAATGAATTAATTATAAAATAGATGGGGTACCCTTCAGGGCTTTAAGGTCGAGGCTGTCTCTACAACAAATGCTTGCCTATGTTTCTCAGGGAAAAAAAATAAAAGATTCTCCAGCTTCACATGCAGAGTCATGTTATGTCGCTCACGCAAAGAAATGGGGGTTTGGTTTTATTCCTCACGCTAACAAAGGCAACTTAGCAAGAATAGTTCCAGAGTGCTACCGACTTTTCTTCTTTCAGAGGAGAATCATTTGGAGGAGAATTCGGGATGGGCAATCCTGGCCCAGAAGGGCTGGTGTGGGTGGACTACTACTTCCCACTACTCAGGACCTTCATTAGTAGAATCTGGTGTGTTACTGCTTGGATGGAACAAAAACCTGCAGCTGCAATGGCCCTCCAGGACCAGGATTGCCCACCTGTTGTAACTCATTACATGAATAGTTAGTTTATTTAATATATAATCCACTTATTAAATAACAGAATTTCCACCTCAATTAATGAATTCTTTCAGTATTTATTATGTAACAAAGGTAATATAGGCTGCGGAGAAGACATGATAACGGATAGTGTGGTGTAATGTTAGCCAACTATGGGCGAGATCTAGAACAAATTGCATAACGTGTAGAGCTTGCAGTGGCACAGCTCGCTCACCTCACTCCTACAGTTGGCCAGGCTGTGGTATCTCACTGCAACCTAATTCCAGAAAATCGATGTAGCTCCCCCAATAAATTACCATAGTTGTAAGCAAGTGATTACATTAGTTCCCTTGTTGGCAAAAACACATTGAGTCGTGACTCAAAATCTGTGATATGATCTGGACCGTGACTTTTGTGATCAGTTGCATCCCTGGTATGTGATGTAACATCTGTCTTACTTGTCATATTTGTTCAGTTATTCAGATGCAGCTTTGTAAGGCAGGTAGAACATGGTGGTGAACTGTTTATAATTACTGTTTATTGCTGTGGGAGTGCTCATCATTGCCTGTCACAAGGAATATTAGTTGTGCCTGTAACAAGGAAAATTAGCTGCATTGGTCCCAGACAAATGTTTAATAATACAAAATTATATCCTATAATCTTAAATTTATTATTAAAGTTTGTCTATGTGTGTCATACTATGTTTGTCATTAATTTTCATGGTGATCAATCAAGGAATTTTCTGCCTATTACTATCCTGTACCAAAACTGATTGGCATGAATTCACAAACCATTACACCTTTGTATGTATATGCGTGGACATATACATATATATTCAAGACCTATACATATGTATATTAATGAACAGGTGTTGTTTGATTGAATTGAATTGACTTAAATTAAAATAAAAGTCTAACTTGTTAACTTCACCTGGTCTCAGCAACCATATAAGACTGTGTCGCTAACATTTACAGTAGTGATGTTACTGGAAAATCTGACCAGGAATCTGCAGCCTGATGCTATTGCTTGTTCAGGTTTTTCTTTATCAGGATATTATTTTGATTCAGTTGCTTTATTGCTACCGCACTAACTGACCGCCGATGCTGCCACCACTGTATTATAATGTTAGATTGTGAGCTTCCCTTTACATTGAATTAGCCTGTCTTTTGCCTCCTGGCATGGTTAGAATAGGCTTTAGCACTGTAACATTATTAATGTCCGCTTCATAAATGTTCCCATTCACTCCTGTAAACAGCCTTCCCTCATCTTTATTTCTCTCTCACAAAGAAATGCATATAACAGGCCACTCTGTGCACACGTGTCAGAACACATATTTCACCGATGAGGAATTACTAAACAATGAAGCAACAAGTTAATCTCAGTGTTAGAAGTATATTTTATTGAGGTGACTCCAGGCGTGTGTCGCATTATGACGTAACTGCATAGAAGGAGGGGTGTAGGAGGTGAAATGCTGCCCCCTACCAGTTTGGAGCAGGTGGCCGTGTACTGCATGTTGCTTCTTATAACATGCTCAGGGATGTATGCTAGTCAGCAGCCTCGGTTACCTTGGTTACCTTGTAACGTCACAGCTATCAGAATAACAACCAAGAGACCCATAACACTGACTGAGTGCAACAATTTTAGTATTGTTCGTATAATATTGAAATGATACTCCCTCACCTCGTCCGCCTCCCTTTTGAATTAAGCTGAACAACAACACATTTTTTTGGGATTTCTGATGTGGTGAGACAAAACAGCAGTTTGTAAGGACCTGTTCTGAGACAGAAAAATGTAGTTAAAAAATATGTTAGTAATGGTTTGGTCTCCCGACTGATATATGGCATCATTATGCTGTTAATAAATGAAGCATGATTGTGTGAGCAGCAGTTTAATGTTGCTGTTGTACTGACTCTTTGTGAAAAACATAGGTACCCAAAACTGAGGTATCTATCAAACTGTGAACTTTGCCCACCTTTACAGCCCTAAGGATTTATGATTGGTTTGTGTACTTATTACATTATAAATACCATGTGTCACCATGTCCAATTCAATACAGAAATATTTCAAATCTAACAATTTGGATTTGGGGTTTACATGAACTGCTAACAGGATATTACCATTTTCAAAATCACCGTTGAAACAGCCTTCAGTAATCAACTAGTAACCTGCACACTGTGAATGGCAAGTTATGTTTATCTTTTTTGTCCAAAAAATAAGTCTTATTTCAGTAGCCGAGTGAGTGCTAACACAAAGAACTGATTGTGTCCTTAGTCTGTGTTTGTCCACCAGTCAACTGACGTGCTGCCCCCACCCTCCTTCTCCTTTCTCTTCCTGAGGTGTCACTGACTGCAGAACCACAGGAACAGGCTTGAGGGAGACCGTCTGAATTCTATTTATCTCTCTTTTTGCTTTTGCTCTCTTTTTTTAATCTCCTCAAGCATTTACTCTTATACAAAGCCCTTATTCTCTTTCTCAACTTTTTGTCGTGTCACACTTTTTGCTTGCTAGGAGACAGTGGGTGGCCATCTACAGTCTTGTGGGTGAAAAATAAGTATCTCATTATCTTAACACCCCAAACCACCACTTCCACCATATGCCATGTTCCACCCCTCCGGCAAAACTTGTAAACAACTATTCATCTAAATATGAAAGTGGAAGAAAGGCTTTTTTTAATTTTTTTAAAAAGGGACAGTCATTTTCCCTCAGTTTCTTATTTCATTGGGTCATGTGTAATGATTAGTGTGATGAAAAACAGAACATCACAAAATCAGGCATAGCATTAACAAAACTCAAATGTTACTGGGAATATTATCTATGATTAAACTCTGCATCAATCCATAGTTAACTACCTTTACACTTATAATGTGAGATTCTGTGAGTCTGACTTTCTGATGTTTCCAGCACATGTTTTCACCCCAATGTGTCTCTAGATAGTCCAGGTTGTTTTGTTTTCGCACCAACAGCCGATACCTGATTACTGATTATTATCTGTTAAGCAGTGGTGTGGGAGAGGAGGGTCTGGGGGGAAAAAAGAGCATTGGTGTACTCCCCTCCCACAATGTGCTCCAACTTTCTGATATACGGACAGATTAGAAAAAACTAAAAAATTCATTGAATTCTCAGCACAGAACCTCCCCCCCCCATGTGGCTTATTAATGATATCTGCGCCTTGAGAGCCAAGGCTAGTTTAGTTATGTAGGAGCTAGCTGGGCTAACGATTGCAGCTTAAATCAAAGCAGATAAAGGAACAGTCGTATCCATTACTTACACTTTTTCTTGACAAGCTTGTTATGCCACACAAGTAATCATAATAAAGCAGAGTTTGCAATGCATAGCCTGCATATTTTTCATGTTATGTCTAATGATCTGAGTCTGGTGTTCTACTACATTACTTGAACAGAAAACCATTAAGACTCAAAGATGTTTTTTCATAAAAGTATTGTATGCCATGGAAGATAAAATATACCATGCCACCTATTATCATTAAGGATCAACAAAATGAATATGAATATTTAAATACTACCTAACTACTCCTTTAATATGAATTGTATTTAGGCTGTCTGTTTGGAACGCAAGACCTTTATGTTGTGTGTTATTTGAAACACTTCAGTACCACACAATCATGTTGTTGAGATTGTCTGTATAATCGCTGAAGAGAATGCAATTATTACATTCATTTAAGAGTAATTATGAGGTAGAGCTTTCTCAATTTTAATTTCGTTTTTTTTTTTTATTTTGTCATAATTCCCCTTCATCTACAATTGTGTGGCCTTACTTATAAAGTAGGTCACATTATCATATCTTTCTTTTTTAGAATCATAAGCATGTTTATGTATATATGTGGACGCCTGGCACTTGACTCTCATGAGCTGTCTGAGTGCATTTGAGAGGAGCAGAATCAGTAGTGCGTCAATGACTCACTGACGTAAATTCACTTCCACTCTGTCGGCGTCTGTCCACCATACTCCTATGTGGTGCTTTGTTTGTACATTGTTTTGGCCACTTCACATTGTAGTGCCTGCTGTACCATCACATCTGCATGATGTTGAGAGGCTTGTGGAGTGTTTATTCGCTTCAATATCTCTACCGAGTCTGCTTTTTAATAGTGCATGAGCTGCTTCATACCTCTATCCAATTAACACTCAAGTGATGTTTTTGTAATGTCTTTCATTCTACCTAGCTGTTTGTATTTTCAGGTCCTCTTATAACGCCACCGGGGCTCAACATCAACCTTGGGCGGCACTTTTCCTTCAGACAAGTAAATTTACTTTTCACTTCTTTTCATGGCACAAAAGCCATTTGGGTAAAATGACACAGTACAGAAGTTCAAAACCCAGGAGAGGAGAGACACTGCAGCCAGACGTGTCGCTGTCCTTGGATCGGCTGAGATTTAAGATGATGAGGTTAGGTGGTCCGCCTTAAAGTTCAGACCACTATAAGAGAGCTTGATCAGGTCACTATTATCTTAGTACGCTGTGGTTGTGTAAAACATGTCGGTAGACCGCAGACAACCTAATATATGTCAGATTCAGAAGGATTTAGTTTTCACCTGCACCCCAGGTTTACCGTGTCCGTGCAGCCTCTCTGGTCTATGTGTGGAGAAGAGAGGACAGAGAAGTGGCACTATAAATGACACCAAAACTTTACTGTGAAGTTTTGTTATGTATCTGTTATACTATAAATGAAACCCTTGCCTGCTCTGCCTTAGTCTCATAATGGTGCACTCAGCGCAAGTTGAAAACTACACTTCTTACTGTAAGTGCAACAAAAGCAAACTGATTTGTTTTGTTGGAAAAGTAAGGGAAACTAGTCTACCTGTTTTTCATTCATCATGCGTATCGACAGGTTTATTATGTTATGGAATTATTGCCTAGCCATATATGAAAATACTAGAAAATAAACAATGACAAGGAGTGTTTCAGCTTTCCATTGGGCCGATATGTGTACGTTTTTCCACTCCTGGCATCCTTTTTTTTTGTTAAACGCTGGGAGATGTCTGATTTGCGTCAACACATTGACCATATTTCTACTCTCTTACCGTACAATTATCTTACAGTGCTGACACACTAATAAATCTCAAATGCATTGGGAAAATAGCAGGAAATGTGGTGTTATCTAAATAGACGTTTCGTGTATAGTTACTGTCCTGAAAGGGAAGTCAATGACTTGGATAAGAAATACACTCATTATTAAGTTAAGTTATTGTAAGTACAATAATCATCATCACTGAATCCATGACATCCCTACCAAGACTGTTTCATAATAATAATTCCAATAATTCCAAATCAAGCATCTGCTTTTTGTTTAGATTCTGCGTCAGACTCATCCTCTCCTGAAGCATTATTTGCTGCCCTAACACTGACATGTTATCCTTTCGGAAGATTTTTCTCTATATTCCCATGACATGAATCAGCTGCTCTTAAGGGCTTTCAACTTTTTGTTTGTGTGAGTGCATGCCTGTGTCAGCGGATGCACTAATGGCGTCGTGCTTAGTGTCATGTCCAAAGACTTTTTAGCTTGACGCTCTCATTTAGGCTGATGGTTGCTATTTCCACCCGTGTCTGTTTTGCTCTAACCATGCTACCAGATCAAAGGTTAGTTTCCCAGCTAAAAAGCAGGCCTACGAATAGCGGCCTAACACTTGTTTTTTTCTCTAAGAGATCATAATAATTATTTAAACTTGTTTATGAGAGAAATATAGCTTTATAATATATCCTTTTTTATAATGATATGTATTTCTAATCTAAGGTATTTTTTTATAGTGCTTAATGTGAAATCATGAAAGGGAATGTTCTTGGGTAGGTATTTTACCTTTGAATTTGGAAACCAGATTTAGGTTGGTCTTGAACTGGTTTTAGCTTTGCATTATGGGAACATGAAATTTCTATGTATATTACAGCTGAAGCTTGTTTTAAGTCATTCTTTAAGAGTCAATATTACTGGAAACTGTTGTACAAGATATATACATCTACACTAAGATAAGACTTTTCAGATGGTTAACACTGAGCAACATCACACTTCCTGTGTCCTGCTTTGCTTATCATCAGAGTGAAATACTGACAAAAGATATAGAAAAGAGGTGGTTTTCTTCTTGTTCTTGCAGTTGTATATTTGATCTTCTCTGATTGATCTACGTGCAGAGTTGGATACTGAAAATTTCAAGTATTCAAGACAGGATGGCCTCCACGATCAATCTACTTCACCATTTTTTTTAAATTTCCATAAAGTTGGCTTTTTTAAAGCCTTGATAAAATGTTTAAAAAGGGAAGCTCCAACTGTAAATGTTGATGTTGAACAGTTAAAAAAAAAAAACTAGATTGTTTTTACCTCTTGGTAAGATTCACTTGTATGCGCCCCCTGACTTGTATTAGTGACTAGTGTCCCAGAGGTTTCAGGGCGTAAATCATCATTAATAACTAATTGTATTTATTGTTAATGTCAAGAGGAATTTTTCAAATTATCCACTGGTCTGTTATAGAATCGAAAACATTTGACCACTCACTCAAGAGGCCTCATTAGTTTTATCCGTTAGATCATTGTTAGCTTTATTTACCGAATGTCAGACTTCAGAGGCAGAGTAAGGAGCTCCTGAATATATAAGAAGTAGAATAATAGAAACACAGTTTTTTTTTGCATTAAAAGAAGCCAGGGAAAGTAGTTTGTGGGTATGATCGCGATGCTTCCTGGGCACTGACCTGTAGAATTATGGTGGGTAGGTACTAAAGCTAACCCCGAGCCACAAGATGCTGGAAAGATAGCATCATCATTTCTGGCCTGTGGACAATTTGTGATTATTTCCAAGGAATATAAATGACCTGCTGTCACCATGATGGGACCTGGATAAGCAGCAGAAAATTAATAGGGAGATAAATATCCAATGGCCCTCGGCCAGTATGAAAGTTATCCATACTCACTGAAATCTTACCTCTATATATGTAGAGCTAAAGCTGTTTAACCCATTAATAACCATTAACCAACCAGTTAAAATGTAAAAATGTGCTATGTGTTGGGGCTGTATATATATATATATGTATGTAAATGCTTATCAGGGGCAGAGGAGGTTAATACAGCTTCTCTGTATCAATTTAAAAAGTGGAAAATCTGTATTTTTTGCAGTAGGAAATCTCATATCATACCCACACCCATCCGTCTTTAGGCCCCTGCCCTCGCCTGTGTCTTTTCCATGGGGGGGGGTATTTCCAAAAGAAGTTTCAGAATAAGGTGCTACCTTATTCCTTATGCTAAACCAGGCTACTGCTGCTGTAGCCAACATCATAAGAAAAGTTTCCTTCCATTGTTTCTTTTTCCAGAGAACCACATTCTACAGACTATCTGCAGCTCTTTCTCCAAGACCCATTTACAGACCTACAAGAAATACCAATACTATCACCTAAATACTAACTGCTATCTCAATACCTATCCTCTCCTACAACTTGCTTGATTCTACCCCCTGCCGCCCTTGTCATCCCTCCTTTCTCTTCATTCACCACTGCCTCCACTTTCCTGAGCCTCCCCGTTAAACAGTTTAACTTATAGTTGTAATTGGCCAAAGTTGTCAGTGGTCAAAGGTTAATGTAAGATCCATAGGGGAACATCGCTATTATATATATTATATACAATGAATACATCCCCTAAATTATGGGGGAAAAAAAACTTTTTTAAAAATCTTTTAGCTGCCAAGCATGTGAAACTATACAAGAGGCCTGTAGAACTCTGACCAACTGGCCAAGAGGGCTAGATAAATGAAAGGTTGTACACTGTGACTAGGGCATGCTGTTTGTTGAGGATTTCTGGCAGGTTCAAAACGATTATCATTTTCTTTTTCCACATTAAAAAGAAACAATGGGAAACAAAAAACAAGCCAATTAAATGGTTTTGGCTTATCTTTGTTCTTTTGCATAGCATAATTATGTTTCCTAGCTGTTCTTTCAATAGCACAGTAGGACCGTTTTTTTTTTAAAGAAAATTATGTCTGATCAAATTCAAAACCAGATGTGATAGGTGTGTATATTTAATGAAAACAAAAACTGATGAATGAGGGGACAGAGATTAGTAAAAGCAGATGCAGAGCATTAGGGTTCCCTTCAATGATTTAATGTAAACAGTATGTAAATCGTACATGAAAAATATGAATGTAAATGAACACCGATGGGAGATTCTGGATCTGTTACATGTTAGACAACACTCTCTACCACACTAATTGCCATATGACGATAATGAGTGTCTCTTAGATTAATAATGTATCCCTCTAGTTATTTGGGGAAAATTATGTACATGTGCCAAGTGGTATTGGAGCTGTTTTAGTGGCTGTATGTTAATTTCAGGTACATTCATACTCTTTCACTGAACCCATATATTTTTAATAGCACCGATAGCCTTAAACATTAATGGGAGATTTGAATTGAAATATTTGTCATCCAAGTTTAATAGTTAGTATTATAAAAAACAGGTGATACATATAGCTAAAACATATAAAACAGCCAATGGAGTACATATAAAAGCTAATACAGAGGAAATTATTTATTCTGGTACTCCCTATTATGAATGAGAGCTTAAACTGGAGGAAAATGTATAAGCTATAAACTATAAGCTGTGAAAGGGAAAATACATAATTTGATGACGCTTACTAGTGGGATAAGATGCACAATTTATTACAAAGATGTCTAATTTATAGGGATTATATAAGAAGTTCCTTTTTGTATTGTCCACAGTGTAGATCCGTCATCAATAATTATTCCTCAGAGTCAAATTATGCTAAGGGCCCCTGGAACAGTCACAAAATGAGTCTCAATAAACATTTATAGTAGAGTGGAACATTTTACGTTTGAAAAATGCAAACATCTACTAATCACTCTGTTGTAAATTATTATTTTTGTCTGAAATCTACCAGCTACTGAACTTCCATATTTATCAATATTTGGCTGGTTTCTGGTGGTTATTTCCACCCTGATTTAGAGCAGGTAGAATAATGCTTTTAACGGATATGGGGCTGCTATTCATGGGGTACTAAAACATCTGAATTAAATAAATAAATGACGTACATCTAAATCATCAAATTAAATCACTGAAATATTTTTTATTGCATTAGCACCAATGTTTATAACAGATATAATGACCAGTGATGACAAGGCGAATTTTAAATGAGGATTTGCAGCCTCAGGTTTTCATCTCTCTCTTTCTCACACACACTCCATTTTAGTTACCACCCTCATGAGGAAAGAAAATAGAATAAGTAAAATTTAGTTTGGGTATTTCATCTGTTCTTTCTGTTTGATGTAATTTATTATCAGACCGGAAATCACAAATGCCTTCAAAATAAAGGCCAAGGTTAAATCATTGGGTGTACAGATCCCATCACTATGTCCAAAAAGTGAAACATTGGTATATTGAGAAATGCAGATTTACCTGGAAGTGATAGGCATTTTGGAAACTAACTTACAACAAAAGTATGTCTCCAGCAAAAGTGATATAATATAAATCTACTGTCTGAGGCCATAAGCATCTTTTGCCTTTTTTTGTTAAAGCCTATACTGTCATGCATGGGTTCATTCACGTGTGTGTGTGTGGGTGTGTGTGTGTGTGTGTTTATATATCTACATGTGGATATATTGTATCTTGTATTTATAACAAGGACAACTCATAATCAAGATTAAAATGTAATTAATCAAGGAGTTATAGTCAATGGGAATTGAACTATTTGCCTAAGCCAGTGTTTTTAAAATTACCACAATCCTATATATATATACACGTGTGTGTGTCTTTTTAAGCTCTCATCTGCAGCCTCCTCTTAACCACACCACCGAGCTATGTTGTACTTCCAATGAACAAATTATCACCAACAACGCTTTTGTTGCACCAAGCTAAAAAACGACATACATCTTTTTACTTCCTCCTCTTGCTCTTTCTACAGAATACGTCTTTCTTTATGCTGGCTTGTCTGGTGGCTTTTTCAGGTCCATGCTCCTCACTCATCACAGTAATTATTCCAAAAAGATGTTAATTATTTGGATTTTGGTGATTTCTCTCTTTGAAACCTCATATTTTTTCTTTACAATCAACACATCATGACAAATGCAAATATAACAAAACTACATATGAATCTCACAGCTTTCCCCTCCTTTAAAAATAATCGTCACAATATACACAATAAACAACATGCATTTAAAGGTATACTTAGGTAAGCATACGCAGCATTTTATTACTGAAGTGGCTCAAGGTGGAGCTAGTTTTAACTGAATAATTAATACTAAATTTCCAGTTACCGTTTCTCCTTGATTATTCATATTTAGTATTGATATTATTTATATTTAGTATTATCAGCTCTGTAAAACTCCTTAGTTCCTACTAGAACTGGCGCATGTCCGAAGAAAATAGTATCAACATTTATGAGATGATAATTATTTATTTTTACTTTATAGTGATTTCTATCATAACTCATAGCACACCTGATATCTGAGCTGCAATCTATTTATTACATTTTCATGCATGTTGTCCAAAATTGTGGGAGATGTTAACACTAAAGTCTGTAGGTGCAAAATAATAATAATAATAATAATAATATAAAATATTTAACAATAAATTAAAAATGTGTAATTTTGTACATTGTGCTGTAGCATCATAAAGAGATTGTGGTCTCTGTTGAAATCCCCCAGTAAGATATAGTTTTTCCAATTACTTGCTGTTGTCTTTTCTTTCTCGCTCTCTTTCCCTCTTGTGATTAAATTGGCTTAGAAATGTAATATCAGAAGTTTTAGTTAATTCAATTCTTTTGAGACAGAGGCTGCAGGCTAAAACTACTTTCTTTCAAATAGTAAATGGATGATTGTTTTTGGCGTTTTTCATCCCAATAATTTTTTTAAACATCTAATGGAGGAGGCATGGTACAGTATAAGAAGCCCAAGGTAGCTGTTTGTACTACATCTATAGTGTTGTTTCTGTTACATCATTTTGCAAGTGTGTTTTTGCATTTAACAGTTATTATGAATTCTTTTGAGGGCAACTTATTCATAATATGTACAGGGTGTCTTCTGTGTTGCTTAATTTCCTTTTTCCTATTATATTTCCGTCAGAATGATATTAAAGGTGCTGTTAAATATGCATGAACAATTCTCAGTGCCAAGGAAAGTTTAATTTAACTATAATTTATAGAGAATTCCTATTATTTATTATTTATTTCCTACTTATTCTGCAGAGAAACACATTTGAGATGGGAGTGTTTTTGCAAGGGACGGAGGGCAGTGAAAGTAAAGCGGATGTGTTTTTCAGATTAACGTGCAGACAGAGTAGAGGAGCAGAGAAGCTGACACAGCACAGATTTAGTGGACAGAGTGAGCAGCGAGGAAAGAATAAGTCGGGACAGACAGTGAAGAAGAGTGTAAATCAGTCCTCGAGAGGACTGAGAAATTGCAAGGCCTAGGAGATACGAAGGAGGGATGGGGGGGGATGTTGATTGATAAGGGAATAACAAGTCTGTTGTTTATCACTGGAGTTAAGCCGGTGTTAAGTAGCCTTATGCCGTGGTGAGGGAGAAGTATGAGACAAGGCAAAGGAAGGATGGGCAAGGTGGATGAGAGGAAAAATAATTGTGGTGGAGGTTGGCAGCTTCTGGCTTTAAAGTGAGAGGCTTGTTCGTATGTTTATCGTTTTAGATTGTTGCCAGTATGAAGTCAAACAAGACATAGATAAAGTTAGCGAGAAATTACTTGTTACAAAGGAAGAAAAGTAGTCGGTGTTTTCATACTTAATTTTTGTTTTTACTGTAGAAATATTTTAAACCAATGATTCTTAAATCTCAGAACAATGCTGACTTTGCCTGTTGTATCTGCTACACCGTATTTATTTAAGTAGATCTGCCATAAATCAGTTTTCACTGAATCACACACAATATTTTCTTTATTTCTGATATTGCTGATATCTCAACAGTGTTCTGACCAGAAGGTGGGGAATATGGGAAGCCCCTTATAGAGATTCAATATATATATATATATATATATATATATATATATATATATATATATATATATATATATATATATATATATATATATATATATATATATATATATATATATATATATATATATATATATATATATTGGACAGTATGTTTGTCTTGTCCTCGCCTTCCAATAAAAGCACCTTCAAATTATAGGGCACAGCATCAAGATAAAATACTATTTAGTATGCCTGCTTCAAGGCAGTGGGACGGGGCGGGGGTAGCGTCAGAAGAAAAGGGACAAAGCAGCAGGTGTAGAGTGAGTTGTGCTTCTGGTGTCTTCTCTTCCTCTCCGGCCTGCTGGCCACCTCAGTATCGATCTGGTGTCATGTATTGTCTAGGATAATTGAAGATTGGAAACAGCAAGCTGTTTAACTGTATTATTTACTTAAAATTCCTATTATCGGATAATTAACATATAATAACATAATTATGAATGGATAATTGTGAACATCCATAATTTAAACACCTACACATATACTATATATATATATATATATATATATATATATATATATATATATATATATATATATATATATATTATGCTACTTCTGTCACTTTTATTTGTAAGCACAATAAAGGGCTCATTCATGCTTTCCAGGTGAGGCTGTGTGACAGGGCGCATGGTTATTTGGATACTTCATTTTGATATCGCTGGGTGGTATGGACAAAATCAAATATCACAATATTTATAACCAAACACCTTGTTTTCAATATTTGAACAACATCAGGTTGTCCCTGCAGTCTTGACAAAAATGAAAAGAAAAAATAAAGTTGATAAATCAATTTCTGAAAATTTGAGGCCCTTAAAAATTAAGAAAAACATCATAATCCCAAATAATTTCTGTATTTCATACAGTATTTTAGCAATTAGATCCTTTTTAAGAGTGCAGAAATGTAATATTTCTAATTAAAAAAAAACACACACAACGATAAGGTAGTAGGGTCCCATGACGTGCCAGTGTGAAATTTCCATGGAAACAGAACTAATGCTTGAGTCTGGTTAAGAGTAGTTATGCCACATGGACGCAGGCAGCTCAACTACAACTACAACACTGTCTTCAACAGCTACTTCCACTTCATCTGTCGAAATCATGGCAGCTACGGGCTGGCACGCCAATGCTGCAATTCAGAGTTTATCTGCTTTTGTACAACACTGGGATATGACAAATGACTAATTCATAGGATGTAAATCTCTACAACTATTCAGCGAACACCACTTCTTTGTAGGCACAAGGGCGGACTGTTCAAACTACTGACACAGCAGGCTCTTGTTGTTTACGCGTGGATAAGTGAACAGCTCCGTCTTGTGGTTAAACTTTTTTCTCTTTACACTATAGTATCCAAAAGGGGGATCGTAGGTGTGGTTGTGTAATAGTTGTAATGCGTTTTCTGAAGTTATTTTTCTTAATTACATATTAAAAATGTAATTATTAAATATTTTAAACAATATATTTACCCAGGTACACAGGCTAATCAGGTTAAGCGAAATTGAATATTACTTAAAGTGGGGATGACGAAAAAATGGTGTAAAATATAATGGAGATGTAAATATAAAATATAAAGATGGTATTGAAATTTATTTCAGGAAAGTTGTACCTTGAATGTTGCAGGAATGATCAATGCTTTAACAAGTCACACAATGCATTTTTTAATTATTATTTATTTGTAATGTAGGTATAATGAATAAGTACCTAAAGGGAAATAGTTAGAACAGTCTGGGAACATTTTACTCTAATGCAGCCTTTAAAACTAAGAAAAGACAACACTTATGCCATATGGATATTACAAAAGCCAAAAACCTAGCCTGGCTAGCTTTTTACCCACCTTAACAGAGCTATTTACAAGAACTATAAACAGTTTTTTTTTCCTGTAGATGTCATGAAACATTCCAAACAAACATTTTTTTAGGCATAGTAGGGACATTATTACCATTTATGGTCTGTTCAGTCTTGTTAGTTGCTTAGAGATTCATTCTCAGTGTATTTCCCCCTCAATCTGTTGAGTCTTATTTTTCTTTACTCTTGTCATTCTGAGTCTAAATCTGTCATTCCTTATCTGTTGATTCTATCACATACATCTTTTTCAGCGAATGAGTGCATAGTGTTAAAAAATAGACACAGTTTTAGGGTGTGTCGACCAGTAACTGCAGATAAATCTGGTCTCCACCAACGACTGTCAGAATTGGTCCTGTGATCCATTTCCAACCCTCTGTGAGGCTTTAGCCTTGTGATTGTGGCGATAACATCTTACTCTGTCTCCACAGAATACCAATGTCATACTTACCCTGGTCTCTGACTGCAGCACTTTTCACACACACAGAAAAACGTAAGCCAGGCGTGTGTTTGTATATGTGTGTGTGTGTGTGTGTGTGTATATGTGGTGAGAGAGAGAAAACCTGGAAGGAAAGACAAAGTCTCAAATATGTCTGAAATTCCCAGAGGTTTTCCTCTTCGTGAGCTTTCTAATGAAACAGGTGTTTCCCACATCCTGCTGATATGAGAGGTGGGAAATGAGCATAGTCCTGTCTCATTTACATTCATATGAAACAAAGCAGTGGGAAATTAACATGCCTTTTCATCACATTTCCCATAATTCGACTTGGAACAATGTGGTTTTCTTATCATCCATGGTACTGATTTAATCTTCTTTGACCTGCTTACAGGGATAATTTATCAATTGACTGAACATTAATAATGGTCACGTTTAAACAAGTTGTTTTACTTCAAAATACAGGGGTAACTGATGTTAAAGAATCCGACAAAAACACTGTGAAATTTGGTGCGCTAGTTCATTTAAATGGCAACACTGTGTGAGTGTGTTGAAAGCTCTATGACTAATCAGGAGCTCAGGACGACCAGTGGGAATCCTTCTAATTATATCAGGATGCTATCATGAGGATTTGCCTGCCTTCAAGGATTGTTAGTTCGAAGGAAGCTGTTCAGATATATTGTGGTTATTTATAAACATCTACACCAAAATGTATGAAGTTTTGTAGATTGATGGATAGATTTGTAGATAGATTTGTTTCTCTTCTGTAACAATGATTTTGCCAGTACCTTTTATTGTTTCCCTTTAAAATCGACCCCTATTTGTAAAGAACTTGTATTTGTGGGATGAGCAGCACAGCTGAGTATTTGGGTTGTAAAATTTGCCAAGAATTCTCCACTCAACATCTTCTTCTTCTCTTACTATTGACCCAATTTTGTGGTGGTTGGTGAATTGAATGATTGAAGTCTTAGTAACAAGAAAGGGACAAGGCATATTGTCGGTTGTACAATGTATTCACTGAACAAACTGTCAGTAGCCTCAGTAGCATGTGAAAGAAACGCACACAGCCACAATAGCCTGACATGTCTCTCTCATGTTGGTCACCAGCCCTTCACACTCTGCTGTGCTGATCATCCCACAAAAGTTTGTTTCTTACAAATGAGGTGCAATTTGAAAGGGAAATCAAAATGGTATCAAATGTAATGCCACCAAGACTTGTTACAACATATAAAATCTACCAAAAACAGTTTTCTGAACTGTTTATTCAATGTTTAGTTACAATTTATCGACGTTATTTTAAGTGTGTTTCACAGAGAATATGTCGAGTCCTATTTATCCATTAATGTGCATCACTAATCTGATATTTGTCTACCTATAGAGAGTCATAGTTACAAACCTGAAGTTTGCAGTTTTCACAACTAGTAACATGAAGAAAATAAAACTAGCATGTAGAAGCCGTAAGTATTTTATCACATCAGTTGTTCAAAATTTGTCCAAAATCAGCCTCTTTTTAACAGTCTGCTTATTGAAATCTGACCTGACGAGCTCAAATGAAGTCAGCTGTGTATGTAGTCACAGTGACTACTGGAGGGGGGAGAGAATGGGGCGAACAGTAGACAGAGCTAGTTTTTCCTTCGTAGATTCATAAGCTCATTTGCCTTACATATAAATAAATGTGGAACATTGCTATAAATGCTATCATTACTTTTAATACCACTGTTTAAGACTTTTGAACATGCTTAGGGCTTAAACCTGCAAGGCAAGTTGCAAAGGAATGTTAGAGAAGAAGACAGGGCCAGATTATTATAGTGCTATAATATTTTATTTTAATGTCCCCTCCAGAGATTACTCTCTGAAAATTTACTGTTCATTGTATCATGCATGTGATTGAAATTTCTATATATGCACACCCACAAACACACAGACACCTCAACACAGACTAAGATGACGGGATCATAGGCGATCAAAATGAATAAACACAGACGGTGTCAAGCTCACAGCTTGAGAAGCAGCCTGTGGCTGCTTAAGAGAGAATTCAAGTTATACAAATTTCACACAATTTTCAATACTCTTTTTCTCTTATTTATATCATCCATGTATGGTTTAAACTTTCATATATGTGCCCATTTTACATTTTCTTGATCACTTGCAGAAGTTACTGTTACTGAAATTGATGATTTCCTGTTAAATGTGTTTTTAATTGAGTTAGTCCAGTTCAGTACTGTACAACATGAGTACTTTACCTGGGCACTATTTCTCTGCTCTCTGTTTCCAACATGACAATGATCCAAACTATGCAAGTAATTCTGAAGACAAAAACAGTGAAAACTATGACCTGGCCAAGTATTTCCCCTTACCTAAATTCAATAGAAGATCTTTGGGGTACTACTGGAAATTAGCCACAGAATCTGTTTAACAAAGCAAGTCAAAAATAGTAGAATTTGGTGGAGATCACTAATGAAGCGTGTGCTAATTTTTGTTGCAGTTCGTTCTTAAATATAGTTCTTTCTTTACAGTTTTATTAGTCAAACATTCTGATATTCAAATTATGAATTCATTGTACTGGGTTTTGTCTAAGACAAAATTGTTTTGAATGCACAGGATTCATAATTAACATTTTAGTGAAATTCATGATTCTTTACTAAGTTTGGTAACTGTATGTTTTCTCTAAAAAAAAATGGATACAGTGTTATAACACTCCATTCAAAACTATACACTAAAAAAGTCATCCATTCTTGCACATCTGTAGTCAACATTTGATAATTCTGTCTGTTTTAAAGTTTAACATTTTAGAATCTTCTATTCATTATCCTAGCAGATATAATGGGGCTCTCACGCTAGAGTGTGCATGTGTGCAAAATGTGTGACTTTGCAGCACAGCAATAAGGTAACATTTTCTTAATTTTACCAGCCACTCGGGCCTGTTGTCCATAGCACTCTCATTCCTGAAGCTGTGCATATCAGCACCTCCTGTGACAGTGCCAGTCTCTGTGTGACTCTGAGTTAATGGTTTCCTTTGAATCATAAATTAGACTTTAAAGGAGAGGGAGAATGAACGCAGCATTGAGGACTGAGGTACATAGTGTGTGATAGATTTTTCTATCATTAATACAGATTGTCTTGCCACAGAGCCTCTATCATGTAGGCTAATTACATTGAATTTGTCTGTCAGTCAAGTATTTTACTGGAGTGTCGCCTTCGTTGAGTATGCAGTGGAGAATTAACCGGGTCACAGAAGGTCCTGCCTGTAATTAAAGACTGTGTGGCAGCAGCATGTTTCCCATTAGGCCGCCACTATGCTGTTCCAGCCAAATGGGATACATGCTGCTGCCACACAATATTTAATTACATGTCTTTGTCAACAGTGCTGCCAGGAGCCTTTTAGGAACGCAAAAACACAAACACCTAGGCCTGGTCATATAGCCGAAAAATATATCCTGTAAAAGGTTTCAGCCGATATATTTAAAATATTTTTAATAAAGGAGCAAGGAGGAAACCACTTTACTTAGAATTTATCAAGGCACACGGGTAATATTTTTAGAAGAATTTTATAGGGAGGGTTAATGTTTTTTGTACGTTCAACCAAGCTTTGTGTATTCGTTATGTGCCTTTGTGACAGTTTGCAATTAATGCATTGAAGATTGAAGCAAAAAATCGAATAATTTTCTTATTGTCATTACTTAAATTGTCTTGCCAGTACATATCACTATTGTTTCACTGCCCAGTTCGTTTTTTACTTACACTGGCTCTCTGTCTCCTTCTGGATTAATGACACAGTCCTATTACTCATAAATAAATCCATCAACAGACATGTACCTCCCTGAATACAGGGAAAGGTCAAACCACAAATCTTCACCCACACCCTCACATTTGCTAGCAGCTTGCTCCTCGGGGTCCTCAGTATAAGCTTCTCACCCCAGGGGATTGAGCCAAACTTGCACCACATTTGTGAAACACACTTCCTTTTTTATAATGTATATATCACTTTAGGAATGACTATGAATATAAAGTGCAGGGTTCCCCACAGTGCTTTATAGTTGAGGCAGCCGTCTCCACAACAAATGTCCCCCGTTCTGCATCCCCACATGCATAGCAATGTAATGTCTCTCAAATACCACACTTTAGGCTGTTAGTGGGTTGAGCTCCTACTGTATTCCTCAGGTTAACACAGGTTACTGTGGCTGTAGCCGACGCCAAAACAACAACAAAGTTTGTGAGAAAAGTTGTCATTTGCTACAGTTTTCCTTCAGAGAAACACATTTTACAGAGTTTTACTCCAAGACGTGTTCACAGACCCTCAGGAAATCTCAGCACTATCACCTAACAGAACAGAATATGGACCTAAACTCATTTATTTATAAGTAGTGTTTAACAGCAACATGTTGATTTGCACACAAATATAAATTATTGATATTAATCAGGTTTGTTCCTGTATTTGTTTAAGTATGATTTCTTCTCACATTCTCAAATAGTTTCTTTTGCTCAAACCTCACCACATGCTCTTTTAAAAGTTAAAATCTCATAGACTTGCGTATTACAGTGCTATTCTACAGCAGCGCTTTTGTTACAATTCAAAGCTCTGTTGTCCTGTTTACAGTATTGTAACGTCTTTTGAAAACCACACACTAGGACCTTAGCCAGTTTAGCTAACACAGGCTACTGTGGCCTCTAGTTAAGGCCAGAACAACAACGCGTAAGAAAAGGTCATGGGTGCTGCTTCCTTTCAGAAGAGAGCCACACGCACATCTTCTGTTGCATCTTCTATTGTCTACCTCTATTTGAACGCTAACTCTTAGATTTTTGTATTTTTGAAACAAAATTCACACGGAAACAAAAAAAAAATAAAAAAAAATAATTGCCTCGGCTGAAAAAGTCAACCTAGATAAAGTGGCACAAGCTGAAAAGGAAACACCAGTTTTATCCTTTAAATGAGCTGATAGCACAGTTCATCTCTGCACAGCAGTATGAAAGCAAATCTCCAGCGATATTAGATTCTACCATCTCAAGACTTAAGTATCTTAAGTAGGCTGCAGTGTTTTACTCCAAGATGCATTCACAGACCTTCAGACAATCACAGTGCTATCATCTAACAAAAAAGAATCAGGGCCTAAATTCATAATCATGCCTAGGTCGTTACAGTATACAAGGTAAAAATATTAAGTAAGAGATTTAGTCTGCCAAACACAAAAATGTACTAGAGCTTACTTTTTTCCATAGGAATACACACTTTGGGTGCTGCAATAGTAGTAATGACACATGTAAAATACCGTGAGCACTGGTTGGAGACAACAAGCTTCCCACCCCTATTTTCAGGCACATTAGTTGGCTCGAGACACTAGATAATGAGTCCTGAGTCAGGTTAATTGGCTCTGGACAGGTTAAAGCATGATTAGTCACTTATACAGAGATGGAAACTTGGAGGGAGAAACTGCTTCTGTTTGACACCTTTTCTCCCAGGACATGTAAACTATGTGTTTTCTGTTTCGTTTGTGCAATCAACGGATTGTGAGTGGACTTTTTTTGTGTGGTGGAGGACCTATTAAAATCCCTTTGTCGAATTTCTTTTGGCCTCTTTCCACACCATTTACAAATGTTCTGTGTAGTTTCTTTAGTAAGATTTCCTAGCATGTCAATGACAATAATATTGAAATAATAGTGTTATTTAGGCAACTCATCAGGCTGATTAGGCCAGTGAAGAACACTTGGAGATTGCAAAAAAAATATTATAAATACATAACCTATTATAAACAAATATAAATGCCTGTCAAATCACAAGTTTACTTTTTAGTATTGTGTTAATTTCACTACTGTTGAAGTTCTTACAGCCGTTATTTGTTATATATGTCATAATTTGCACATGGCACAACACCTGCCATTATATAGTGTTTAAAGGGGTTGATTAGGCCAAACGCCTCCAAAGAATGATCAAGTGGGATTCGTCACTCAGTACATAAATTTGAGGAAGAGCAGATTTGAATTGATTGAGCAATGTTGTTGCATTACGTCATCTCTGTTTTAAGTAACTATGGATTGTTATTTAGTTTTAAATTAATCTACTAACCTAATTGTTTATTAGGTGCAGAAGGATCTGGAAATGGTTCCATCACCTCAACTTGCTCTAATAACCCTTCGGTTTTTCCTGGGAAAACAGTTGACATCATTCAATAGAATTATTTTGTTTTGGGCAGGCTGCTCGTTGGCACCTGAAAAACTGAACCAACAAACACATGCCCACGTGTGTGCTGTGCTGCCATGGGAGTTATTGGTGAAATTCAAGGAAACTCTAAATGCCAGTAATGCCGTGCTGTTTGTCTTGTTTAATCTGGTTATGTCAATTGACTGACCCACGCATCCTTTAAGAGAGATGCTGGAGCCAGAGCACTGACATCCTTCGATCTGACACTCACACACACGCAGACACACATAAGCACAAACACACACACTTTTTCCCTTTCTCTCTTCTCTCTCTCTCTCTCTCTCTCTATCTTACCACACACACACACACACATGCACAAATATATACAGTACAGCACATGCCAGTATAGTTCAGATGTTATTGATATGTGTAATCATGGACTGCCCTACTCTAATGGAGGAAGAGTCAATGCCTCTCAGGAAGTCTGGCCTTTTGAAATGTCACAACCGTTTCAGAGGCCGATCCTTTAAAAGAGAAGATTCGAGTCCTTCGTCTTCCATTTGTCTTATGCTCTTCTTTTTCTGTCTGTTCTCTCCTATAGCTCCCTGATTCACATTGTTTTTCTCTTTTTTGAGCCTGTGTTCAGGATTCGAAGAATGTCACAATGTGCTTATTTTTATTATGCTACACTGTACTGTGGAAGTTAAAGGGAGGAAGTCAAACTGTGTGATCAAATATGTTTTAATCCAGTTCTCTCTAATGGTGTCCCTGTTATGATTTTCTTAAACAAATATACGGATGGACCATTATTGTTGACGATAGACACTTCACTGCATCAAATTTAAAGGAAACCAAAGCCAGGTGTCAGTCAATAGAATAACCTTAAGTTGGCTCTCTGTGTAATTTATTACTTAAGATGTAAAATCATGCTTTTGGGAAACTATAGTATTAGTTGAGCCATTCTTATCTCGTTTGGGGCCCTTTTTTCCAAGAGAGTGGAGAAAATAGTTCTCCCATCCTGTGCCAGTGGGACCCAGCTGATATGAGTCACAAACACTTGACCTTAACATAAAACATTTAAACACTCAGACAGGGAGTGGAGTGCTTTGCTCCACCAAAGGTCACTCCCACAGATTTCTCCCACTCTGGTGTACTGCTTGGCAGCAAGAAGAATTAGGGGGGACCGGCAGCCTGTCACTTTATGACCTCGGGCTGAATACATTCCTGGACAAATATAGCTGTGATCCGCCTTAACGTTACAGTTTACAAGTTTGTGAACGCTTCTTTACGGTGATGAAATTGACGGATATGTTTGTAGAGATGGATTCTATTTACAGTTCATCAACTCTGACCTTAGGGATCTCTGTAAGGGGTTAAGATAAAATATTTTCTTTCCAGACAAATTTTCTACGAATGGCAATTTTCATGGTGTGTTATTAGACCTTGTGGTAGCCAATTACATAACACATACAAATATTGTAATAACTGCCAATACTGATCTAATGGATTTAAGTTGTCTGTCTCCAGATTGATTATTTGGAAAATAAGAGAAAATAATCATCACCATCTAATCATGCCCATGTTATGATAAGATAATCTATCTGGGGTTAATATAGCTAACCTAAAATAGACAGTTGATGATAGACAACCTCATCTGAGAACAATTTCTGTGAATTTAATGTGAAATATATTGTTAATCTCTGTAATTTGTGAGATGTCATAGGCATCATAGTTCCCTTGATTTCAGTAAAATTCAGAGTCGATGCTTGTACTGGTAATATACCTTTGTAGGAAAGGCTAATCTAAAAAGCTAGTAGTACCAGTCTAGGTTTTAAGGATTTTCAAACAATGTCTTTCTTCAGGTGATAGAAAAATTATATTACTATGTGTACCATTGGCGTATGCTGCAAAAAAATAATATTGATTTTAGGACATACCGCCCAGCCTTGTTTATTATAATGCATTTTATTGGGTTAAATTAAGGGGCTGTGTGTCTGCAAAGCTGCATTAAAGGCTCAAAGGATATTTAACTGTTAGGACCACAATTCTCAATGTAATCACACATCAACCTGCTGAAAGCAAAAAGTGGAAAGCATTTTGAAGACATTTGCACAACAATTTGACTTCTTGTTTATTTGTTTTTGCTGCTGCTGTTTAATCACATATTATGCAAACTGACAAAAGAAAGCTGCTCAAAATGACCTTCTGCTTTCTAAATGCTGCTGGTCTTAAGAAGTACCATGCATAGTTTAAATCCTTCTTTCAATGCGAATGCTGTATCAGGGAACAGGGAAAACATTTTCAGATGCTTTAATCTCCTTGTTATTGATGTAGTAAAAGTTCATAATGTAACTGATTGCCAATAATCTGATGTATTTTCTGAGGAAATAACCTAATAACTACACATAATGTAAAAGGTTATTACATAATTGGAAATATAATGACAAGAGCTGAGAGTGTACTTATATAATCTACTTATATCACTTTATTAATTCATTTATTGTTACAATTGAACTGCTGCCATATATTGTTATAATTCCATTAAAATTTCATTCTTTACTACTTTAATATTCATATAATACTCAAATATACATTACAAAAAAAATCTTCCATTAGTCATCAGCAGCAACATTATAAAGACTAATAAATCAGTAACAGATAAATATACAATGCCAAGAGGTTACACATGAAGCTTCACACAAAAATAAAGAAATGAAAATAGCGCAGTAAGAAATATATTAAAATAAAATGACAGCCAACAAACGTTTTGAAAAAAAAGTTGACAGCCTTTTCTTGCAATTATTCTGCACGTTGAACACCCTCTTTTTGGTGAGTAGGGCTCAAAATATTTAAATTTCTTGTATTTCTATTCTTTTTTCCCTTGTATAAATAAATTCAATGAAACAAATCAAATGTAATTCAGGTGTCATTGTATTTCTCCCCAAACATATTATCTTTTGCAACCTAGGTGTATAAATACAACATCTAGGAGACAAGGCTGACTGAAAATAGTCCAAACCAACATACAACATGGCAGAAATCCGAACTTGACACAGTGCCTTTGATGCTCATCTTGTCGGCTGCTTGTTGAGATTCTGCTGTTTGCTTGTCTAACATTTATAATCTGACCTTATATGTGACTGACTCAGTCACTGCTGCTCCGTCTTTTGTTCAGTCAGACACACCCTATGTTCCTCTTTCATCTCTCCATCCACAACTCGCTTGTTTTGTCTCTCAGCCTTTGCAGTGTCGTCGTATACAAAAGTGACTGCCAACCTGACATTCAGCTGTCCATCAGCTGCCTACATTAATTCTTATTACCTCCTCGTTCTGTCTTCCTGCCTGTCATTTTGCTCTCTCTCCATCTCCAACATAGCACCCTTTTCTCCCTGTGGTGCCTCAACTCCTCCTCCTCCTCCTCCCCTTTTTTCATCCTTTCATCAAGCTACTCCGTCTCAATATTTGTCAGCTATGAGCGATGTCAATTTTCACCAAGCGTCCT